>CAJQZJ010021662.1:0-10422 GCA_907164525.1 Lophiomys imhausi | reverse complement strand
ACATTTTATACTTTCTGACTTTCATTCACTTTGAATAGAAAAGCTGACGCACTTGTAAACAGTTTCCATATTTAACAGGTTGACTAGGATATTTAGCACAGTACACTATGTATTTAAACCTCTTCAAGTTTACATATTTACTTAAATATAAACCCTATACAAGTCTGTATAGATTCTGGTGGCCACTATCACTAAAAATAATGTTTTCCTTTGAGTGTTTTTGCATAAAATCGGAACAATCTGAACTTCAACAATAATAATCTTCAAATCAGTCGTTTATTGCAATAGACAGAATCTCAAGAGGCCATTTTCTAATTTCACTTAGCTTTTTCATCTGAGAAAAAAGGCTATATATTATATATTTCACTGAAAGTATATTAAAATATGGTAAACTACTGATGAGATGTCTTGTCTTCTCATTTTATGTGTACTGATCATATTAAATTTTCCCATAACTTTAACTTTACAGGAACTTAAAATTAAAATTCACAGTATGAATTGCATTTCTATATCTGAGGATTTTGGAAATAAGAGGAGTATTAAATAAGAGTCTACAAACTGGGTTGTTAATCAAACTAAAAGTACCATTTAACTTAACCATTTATTATTGGCATTGGTAACAAACTTTAATCTATGAAGAAAATGAAATATTATGTGACCAACAGGAGAAGTATCTCAGAAACTAAGAGCACTGGATTCAATTTCTAGCACCCACATGATCACTAACAAGTGTCTGTAACTGCTGTTTGATGAGATCCAATAACTTCTTCTAGACTTCCCAAAAATCTGCACATAGCTGCTGAACATAAGACAAGCAGACACACACATACACATACAAATAAATTAATAATTAAAAATTATATGAAAACATTATGCAAATAATTTGATTTTATTGATAAGAATAACATACATAAAGCTTTGAAAATATTGCATCTTAAGTTGTTCATTTCTAATGAATCATAGGATATTTTATGAAAGTAATATTAAGAAAGAATGCCTATTAATTTTTTAGATAATCATACAAAGATTAAGAAATTTGAATTTGTTCCTTCACCAAACTTTTCCATATATTTTTAACTTTTCAAATTTACATAAATATAGAAATGTGTAGGGAAATATCCCACAATTAGCACTTAGGTATGTTTTAATAACCTTTGGCTTCTTAGTGAAGCATTATCCACCCATGGATAATATAATATTAGGGACTGAATCCAATGCTTACTTGCTCTCACCTAAGAGTCCTAAGTTAATTTTAATTTTACCAACATATTTGCTCGTTTGTTGCAAGCCAAAGACCAGCATATCCTTCCCTGGGTGGAAGTGTCAATTCATTTCAGAAGACCTTTGAAGATAGTACAAAAACCTTTGTTCTGGTCAGCTCAGGATGGTATGGAGCAGAAACACTGGTTTCTGCTTGCAGGGTTACCTTCATCTCTGTAATCTGAACCAGTAACAGGTTTCATTCACACCTAGACAGAAATTGGTTTACTCTGTCAGCTGGTAAATGAGGTAAATGATTCTTTTAGGCATCTTCCTGTCCACATAATTGAGTTCCTTTCTGAACATCTCAGTTATGATCAGGTGACTTGCTTCTACACCCATTTTCTCCCGAGTCTCTCTCAAAGTTCATCTAAGTCATTCTTACCAGGGTCCACATGACCTTTGGGAGAAGTCCAATGATGAATGCTATATGATGCCTGCAACAGCAGAAACTCAATTACATTGTGGTCCACCTTGTGAATGAGGTAACTTTGGAAGATGAGCAAGCCACATACCCTTAAAGGGCCATAATTTTTTCCAGAGCATGGAGGAACTAGGAAAATATTGAACCCAAACTCTTTTATTTATTATATTTTCATATGCTTATGAAATAGTAAGTTGCCATCATCATGGTGTCTTTTACAGCAATTAAACACTAACCAAGATAGATGCTAACATAGAAGTAGAAGTGAAGTTATCTGGAGGTTCGAGGATGGTACTAGAACCCTGATATAGGAAAGTAGCAGAGTATTTTGAAGAAATATACTCAAAGTACATTATACAGTCGCAAAAACTTCCCAAAGTTACTCAATAATAATACATTTTAAAAATGACTCCCAAACTATAAAATGTAAATGTAAGCTCTTAATTTGTTTCAATTAAATAGGGTTTTTTTTGTAGAAATTGGTGTTCTCCCCAAATGTATTTAATCCAAAATGATATTGAGTTAAGAGCTATATCCACCAGTTTATTCTTATATATGGACAATGATTTTTGGCATGAGATTATTTATCAAATTATCAAAATAGTATCACTAGTAGAAACAATCATTACCTTCAGATTGAAAATATCACATTAGAGGTGATGCCTCATTATTTTTAAAGTCAATATCTTTTAAACTGTCTATATTTGGTATCTAGACCAAAAGAATGTCATAATAAAATTGAATATCTTAATTCCTATTTTAGAATACAGGAGTAAAAATGTGCTATGAATTAATTTGCTGAATATAGTTAGGTCTTTTGGCATATATGTTTGAAATTGTTTTTCAAATGCTTATGAAATAGTAAGTTGCCATCTTCATGGTGTCCTTTACAGTAATTAAACCCTAAAGTTTGAAATTGTTTTTGTTTATATTGCAGTGTGTAGTGGCTGCTTATATTTATTATTAGTCAAAATAAGAATCACTCAATAAATTGGATTAATTGTCAATGAAATTGATAATATGACAGAATCTAAATATGCAATAGCTAATATGTTAGAATATGAAAAATTAATTAATCCTTCAAACTAATTTTATGTCAGTTTTACATATTAAAGAGCATGATCACAAAATCTACCAGGTAGTTTTCTAAACCATTACTGTTTTTATGTTTCTTAAAATATATTTGAGGTGACTTTATTGTTGATAGTACTTTTGATGGTGTATAATTTGTATAACTACTGGTGCTTTTCTATAATTCTTATTTCAAACTAAGAAAGTACAGCATATTATTACTGTATTCAATAATATTTATTGTCTTGTAATAGTACCTTTGAATTGCCTATTCTCTATTTTCATTTAATTATGTACCAGTATCAAGCCAATAAAGAAAGCCCACTCACTGACTCTAAGGCATTAAAATATTGTTTAGTTTAATCTAACTCATTTCATCACTCTATGACAAGAACTGTCAGTACAATGTTGACATTTCAATCCTTTGCTGTATTTTGTTTACTGACAATGATAGCAATGTTATTGCTATGCCAAAACAATTTGCTTATCTTCAGTCTCTAGTGTACCCTGTTCCTCTTCTGTCCACTGATCCAAATTCCAACTGTTCTCTACCAAACTGATGCAACGTTGTGAAGAAGAATCAACATGTTACTTTCAAAACAAAGAAACACAATCCACCACAGTGAAAGAGTCAAAAACTTTTTTCGTTGTTATTTTTTTTCCATCAGTGCTACATGAGTTCATATTGAAGTCTGTCTTTATGGTTTTCTACCAAGTTTTAACATGTGCTTCCTTAAGAGAGTGTCTATACACTGATACTTACCAGAAACAGAGAGAGGAAATACAGTTTCAAATTCTGTATCATGTTTTTTTCTAAACAATCTCTGCCTCCAAAAATATCTTATTCATACAATCTCTTATTTCCTTAGCACTCATCCTCCCTACAATATGGTTAAATGCTATTTAACATTAGAAATAATTTTTTTCTCTATGGTGTATGCGTTCAATAGAGCTTTCTTTTATGGACTCATAATACACTTATTATAATAGCAGCCATTTTGATCTCTTACCTAAAACATGCAGAAATCAACATAGTGATGAAGAAAGAACATTGAATATGTGGTACATGCTCTATGTTTTATTAGCTGTGCATCTTTCTTCAACTCTTAACCAGTTTACATGTTTTCTTTTCTGTACAATGCAAAGTGCCACAGATTTTACTTTGTTAAATACAAGCCAATTTAAAAATAATATTTTAACTGCACTCCAAATACCTCATAGTATTCAATTACCATTACTTACCCTTGTAATACCTTTGAGTTTTATGCCTTTGAAGAAAATCAGGTGAAAAAAGAAAATATGAGCAAGTCTAGAAGAATTAAAATAAATGTTTGTTGTGTTTTTGTATGAATAAACTTATCTGGAATCACTTTTGCCATAAATGTGCATAGAGATCTAGATTTCTGCTTATGTTAATAGACAATATTTAAGTGTTATAAATCTTAGATTTGGGTATTCTGAGAATCGCTTCTTTCTATGTAAAACAATGAAATAACTTAAAATTAAAGTATTTAGATGAAATTTATTCAAAATTGAATGTTTCAATTTACCTAATTTTTTTGTTTATTTATTGCTTCAAGTACATCTCCATCACAGTGTCCTCATTCCACCCTCCCAGTTCCACCCCCCACCTGTCCCTTTAATAGGTAACAAAGTCTATGTTCCTGATCTTTTTGGTGTATTGGTTGTAGGATAGTTATCCTGTACTACATGGCTAAAATCCAATTATAAGTGAGTAGATGCCATGTGCATCTTTCTGAGTCTTGGTTAGCTCACTCAGGATGAGCTTTTCTAGTTCCATCCACTTGGCTGCAAATTGCATGCTTTCCTTGTTTGTGATAGCTGAGTAGTATTCCATTGTGCAAATATACCACCATTTTTTAATCCAATCGTTGGTTGGGGGACATCTGGGTTGTTTCCAGTTTCTAGCTATTATAACTAAGGCTGCTATGAAGATAGATGAGGATATGTCTTTGTGATTTGGTGAGGAATCCTTTGGGTGGATAAACAGAAGTGGTATGGCTTGGTCTCAAGGTAGGGCTATTCCAAGTTTTCTAAGATATAGCCAGACTGATTTCCATAGTGGGTGTACAAGTTGCACTCCCACCAGCAATGGAGGAATTTTTTTCTTTTCCCACAACCTCGCCAACAGTGCTGCCATTTGAGCTTTTGATCTTAGCCATTCTGACAGGTGTGAGATGGAACCTCAGAGTCGTCTTGAGTTGCATTTCTCTGATGGTTAAGGATGTTGAGCATTTCTTCAAATGTCTCACTGCCATTAGGGATTCCTTCTTTGTGAATTTTCAGTTTAGCTCTGTTTTCCATTTTTTCATTGGAGAGTTTGGTTTCTTGGCATTTAATTTCTTGAGTTCTTTATAAATTATGGATATTAGAACTCTGTCGGAAATGGGATTGGTAAAGATCTTTTACCAATCTGTAGGTTGCTGTTTTGTTCTAATGACGGTGTCCTTTGCCTTACAGAAGCTTATCAGTTTCATGAGGTCCCATTTATTGATTGTTGGTCTTAGAGCTTCAGATATTGTTGTTCTGCTCAGGATGTTGTGTCCTTTGCCAATGAGTTTGAAGCTTTTCCCCACTTTTTCTTCTATTAGATGGAATCGAGTTGAAGACCCAGAAATGAACCCATACACCTATGGTCCCTTAACAAGGAAGCCAAAACTGTACAATGGAAAAAGGACAGCATCTTCGACAAATGGTGCTGGTCTAGCTGGATGTCGACATATAAAAGAATGAAATTAGACCCATACTTATCACGTTTAACAAAACTTAGGTCCAAGTGAATCAAAGACCTTAATTTAACTCATTTTGAAACAGAAATGAGAATTTTAAAAAATTGAACATACTGTTACTTATGATGTGAATATTTTTTTAAAAATGTGAAATTTCTATGCTAGATCAGCATGCTTCAAATGTCTTCTTAGATGTTGCCTTCTTAGGGAGATACATTTTGTCTTTATTTGTAAAATACAAATGTTAACTATTATTTGTTCAAAAGTAAGCATGGAGTCACTCAATTAGATAAATTTGAAATTTGAATGTCATCATAAAGTTCTTGAAAAAATGATAAAAATGAATGGTAAAATGCTCAGATTTTTTTTTTTGGAGTCACAAGGAAGACTTAGGACATGAATTGTTTATTGCCCCATGGGAACCACTTTCCTGAAACTAAAGATGATAACAACCTCAGCTCTACATTTCTGGACTGTCTATGGATTGGATAAATGAGCAAACTTCTCTTAAAAGGGCAAAGTGAATATATGAGTTTTAAGAATTAATGTGTCTGAGAGAAGAGCTTGATTAATAACTTAGTAATAATGGTCAGATAGTACATACCAATATGCCAATATCCTTGTCTTTAACTGAGCAATTTGAAATATTTTCTCTGTGTTCACCCAAGATGCTCAGAAGCATCCATTTCCTATAATAGTAACCTTCTAAATAACACATACTGAGTTAGCTTTATCCTTGTCACTATCTCATAATGGTATCTATTGCAATCATGGGCCAAATAAATCACCTATTTCAATGTTTCTTCTCCATGCTTTATTTAAATGATACAGACTGCAACTGATCAAACTTTCATGTCCTTAAAAACTTCACTTGTCAACATCTTAAACCTCATCCTGGTGGCAATAAAATGTGGACTCTTTGGGAGGCAATTAGAGTGTGTTTTCTTCATGAATTGGATTAGTTTCCCCATAACTTACTTTTTTATGAACAAAAGCAAATTATGAAAGAGTTTAAGGACAAGTGTTTGAGAGTGGGGAGGCTTGGTAGCAGAAGCCGGCATAGTGGTAGGAACAAGAAGTTAAAAGATCACATCTTTTTCCAGAAGCACAAAGATGAGAGAAAAAGAGAGAGAGAATTGAAAATGTGGTGAGACTATATAGTCCCTAAGTCCATCACCAGTGATATATTTCTTCCAGCAAGACCAAGACTCTTAAACCTCTCCAAACAGATTTTTGAAAATCTAAGGCTATGGAGGCCATTTCTATTCACATTACCCCAGTTTACTTACACAAAGGACTACAAGGAGCTCTGCTACTTCCTTATGTCATACAAAGATGCAATCAAGATGAGGCTCTTCACCTCAATTCATTAATGCTACTACCTGATAAAATTTTAAAAGTTCAATAACTGTATGAAATGAATTTATGTTATTTATAAGCCATCTAATTATAGTGCTTGCTTTGTTATGCAAATGTGAATAGATGCTTCAAACTTAGAAATTTCTGAATTTTGTTATTTTAAAATAATGTAAAAACCCATCTTTTCTACAAAACCAAAGTAAAGTGGAGTCTGGTTCTAAGATCTTACTTGAATTGGAGTGACCTCCCTGATCCCTTCATGTTTGCATTTGAAAAAGATTTTGCATTAAATATAAAAACTTAGTTGTAACTGAATCATAGAATAGTAGTATTTATTGAAAATATTTCATGTATTTGTATTAATAAATTAAGAAATATAAATACAAGCATAATAGTCACTATAGTAAAGATAAATGCCAAATTAAAAAAATGGCAATAGCTTAGCAATTGTTGATGGTACTTTAAAATTTTTGAAAAAAAAAAAACCCAGCAAGTTTGAATAAAGGTATAGTTCTTTCTGTAAATTTCTTGAAGAAATTATCAAACTCAAAATACCACTTTACTTACAGCTGCTTGCATTTAATTAGAGACTTTCTTCTAACCAGAATATTTATATCTTAAGGTGTTTGCAGAAACTGTATATTCCACTGTAATTCTGCCAAATAAGTTAATAAATGTAATATAACCATTTCAAAGTAAAAATAGCTATTGAATTTTCACAGACTTTAGCATTTAACTTATAATCTGCTGCTAATTTTTCTGTACTCTCTTTTAAGGAAGCAATAACATATACAGAATTAAGGAAAATTTAACTTAGCCCATGAAGTAGTTATGAATATTGGGACTGAATTCTCAAAACTTACCAGTGCGAATAGTCTCTACATCTCTGAATTACTTAAGTAAATGTTATGCTTTTTTGTATGTTTGTTTAATTCTCACTCAATATCACAGTTTTGGATTTTTATACCATTATTTATACTTTAACATATTCCTAATTAAATTTTGGTTTTGAAACTCACATGGGTTCCAAGCACACCAAATATGTGAACACATTTAGGAGGTAGTATAAAGGTTATCTGTCTCTCCAATGAAACCACGCTACTTGGGAGAAACAATGAAATCTTAATAGAGGCTTAAGTAAACTGTGGTAAAATACTCTGCAATGAATATTGTTTGGTTGCTGGCTCCTCAAACTTTCTTGAGTCTTATGCAAGGTTGCTAGCCATATTCTGTTCTATTTTATGTTTCAGAAACCCCAGCTGATATCCACTGTTATCTTACTACAATAGATCTAAGAAATTTTGCTTTAAAATATTGCTATAATTTTCCACTTGGGGTGGAAATAGTCACAAACATCTGTAATCCCCCACTGAAGGAGCTGTAGTGAGTTTGAAGCCTATTTGGCAAGAAGATGATTTTCAGGGGAGATAGGGCTACATAAACAATACCCTATGTCAACAGTAACAGCCATAAACCCCCACAAGAATATAGCTTTTCCACAAGAGAATAATTATTATTAAATGAAATTAATTTTGTGGTGTTAATCACTCAGTAACATAATACAAACTATATATTCTGCCTTGTTTCAGTCATTTTAATGCACAGGATAGCACTTGGGTGTTAACAATATATTTTTATTGAAGAAGTAACATATTCATAAAATGCCAAGTATTCTATATGAAGGACAACCACTCCTCCAAAGATAAAGTGTTGTTCAGCAATATCCTATGGTATAAAAATAACAGAGTTACAAAACAACAGGAGAAGAGTATCTTATCTAGATACCTCATGTTAACAAATTAATGCATATATACCAGGAATGGGTTATTTGAGTTGGCCAATAGACTCACATATACCCCCAAACATTGTAAGCCATTAATGATATTCTTGGATATCTCAAGAACTTGATGATAATGCCCTATCTTCTGAAGACATAACATATTTGGGTCATAAAATATAACAAAATCAAGCTGAAGGAAAAACAACCCCTATTTCAAAAGCCAATAGTCATTACTGGAGAAAGTACTCTAATTGACAGGCTTTATCTCAGATAGAACAACTTTAAGCATTTTTGAAAACTATTCATGAAAATTACATAGTATCATATAATAATTGGAGGGTTACTTTATAATACAAATGGACTCAGGTATGTCTCAGAATAAAAGTTTTAGAATAATGTGTTAAGGATTCAAGTTAAGATTTCTGAATATGTTAAATCTAATATAAGAGAAAGTGGGGAAAAGCCTCGAACTCATTAGCACAAGTGACAACTTTCCAAACAAAACACCAAAAGTTCAGTGTCTAAGACCAACAATCAAAGAATGGGACCTTATGAAACTGAAAAACTTCTGTAAGGCAAAGGACACTGTCATTAGAACAAAATGGCAGCCTACAGATTGAGAAAAGATCTTCACCAACCCTACATTCTACAGAGGGCTAATATCCAAACTTTACAAAGAACTCAAGAAATTAAACACCCAGAAAACAAATAATCCAATCAGAAAATGAGATACACAGCTAAACTGAGACTTCACAAAAGAGGAATCTTGAATGGCTGACACACATGAAGAAATGTTCAACATCATTAAACATCGGAGAAATGCAACTCAAGACAACTCAACTCTGAGATTCCATCGCCCACGTGTCAGAATGGCTAAGATCAAAAAGTCAAATGAAAACACATGCTGATGTGGTTGTGGAGAAAGGGGAACACTCCCCCATTGCTTGTGGGAGTGCAAACTTGTACAACCACTGGCAATATCCTAGAATACTTGGAATGGCTCTACCTCAAGATCCATCCATACCACTCCTGAGCATATATCCAAAAGATTCCTCACCAACCCACAACAATATACAATAGTCAAATACTCAGATGTAAATGTTAATATGAGTAAACTTGTACATAAGAAGTTTCTGGAAGGTTCAGCAGGCTGTATAATTTTGGTTGATACTTAAATGGCAAAGACTCTCCAATTTTATGAAAGTATAAGACAGATATTCAGAAAGAATTAAGCCATAAGTAAATGAGGAAGTTCTCATACTCTAGCATGAGAGTTGAGATGGGAAGAGTTGTCTAAAGCCTGACAGTTCTTAACTATTAGGGAGTACGGCTGAGGGACAGTCTCTTCTACTTTCTAATTCAGTTTTCTATCTTTATTTTGCTTTATACAACTTAGGAAAATAAAAGTGGTCCCAGAGAAAATTTTCTCCATAGCTTGGAAAATTATAGGTTTAACTGACTCAATTAGACTAATTTTGTGTTTTATCAGTAAGTTATTTATATGTAGTGGAAATAAGTTTGGGGCAAAACACTTGAACATATGCTCAAAGTGTTAAGGAAAATGGAAAATGAACTATATTGAACGTGGCAGGATAGAAATATAGGCTACCTTCAGAAGCATAAGGAAAATTCAGTAGTTCATTCCCTTTGTGTAACTGAGTTATACAAAGCAAGTCACAGTTTTTTTGTGTTATCATGCATGTGAAAGCTCCACAGATGCTAATAGTAACTTTGGGGTCTAAGAACCATACAGGCTTTTATTCACACTTGCTTCTTTT
>CAJQZJ010021646.1:0-23193 GCA_907164525.1 Lophiomys imhausi | reverse complement strand
AGTTATTTTCTAAGCTACTCAGAAATCAAGTTGCTAAGAGACAAGCAATATTTGCTTATCTAAATATAAGAGATAGATAGGGCATCTTCAAAAACCTCAAGAGATCTGCAGAATATGGCATTCAAAGATGTTCTCTTACCTTAAGATTTTTTGATATCGAGACATGTCAGCTCCTGACAGCACCCACTATTCTACTCCAAGTAGAAGATGAGCATCGAAGAATCTCCAGTGGGAGATGATTGAATTGGTGGTAAGCCGTTCTTTTGGCAAGAAAAATCCCTTGCTTCAACTGTAGACAGACTTCTGTCCAAAAAGGACAAAACTTGGAAGCAGATAAGTCGACAGCCTAGCTCTGCCAAGACAGGGTAGGTAAGTCCTTCATAATTACTGCTCTACAACCAATATCTGTCAGAGAAATGGGGCCAAATGGCTGAAGATTGATGCTGTAATGTATGGAGAGAAAATGGGAACTGTCCAGGCAGCCACTGGTATGTCATTTTTTAGTTTTGGAAGCTGCAGGCCCTGCACTTCCTATATAATCAGATATATTTATCCCTCTCAGGTCTCTGAGGTGGTTGAAGAATAGATAGCTAGAGTCTCATAGTTAAATTTTGAGTTGTTTAGGAATCAAGAGGGTATTCTGGATCTAAGAAGATATTTTTAAAATTATGAGGCAAGTTAGTATGAAAGCTGAGTTAGATATAGAACTTTAAACTCATGGAGATGGTTAGATAGTAGAATGTTAAAGTCAGGTGCCAAATACATATGGACTAGACATTGGGAATGTATGCTAAGCCATATAACTCTTATAATTGTGGCCTATTTATTTCTGTTGTTTTGTATTGTATTTACAGTTATAAGAAAAAGAACCATTTTTTGGACTGAAAGGGAGAGCTGTTGGGGGGAAAAAAGAAATACCGTAATCTGAAAAAAAAGAAGAGGATGGGGGGGTTGAGGGGGAGGAGGGTGGAAGGGTGGGACTGGAGGGGCGAGTAGGGAAGGGATTGTGATTGAGATGTAACTTGAAGAAATAAAAAATAAATTATTAAAAAAAGAAAAAAAACAAAAAACAAATAAAAAAAGAGAAAAGGGCCAAGTCACATACAATGGCAGACCCATCAGAATCACACCTGACTTCTCCTCTGAAACTTTAAAAGCCAGAAGGGCCTGGGCAGATGTCCTACAAGCCCTGAGAGAACATAGGTGCCCAGCCAGACTACTATACCCAGCAAAACTCTCTATCAACATAGATGGAGAAAACAAGATATTCCATGACAAAATCAAATTTAAACAATATCTACCCACAAACTCAGCCCTACAGAAGATCCTAGAGAGAAAATTCCAACCCAGAGAAGATAATGACACCCAAGACAACAGAGGAAATAGAAATCACCGCAGCAACTAAACAAAAAGAAGCACAAGATGATCACCTATACCAAAATAATGGGAAATAACAACCCTTGGTCACTAATATCTATCAAAATCAATGGACTCTACTTGCCAATAAAAAGACACAGACTTAAAGACTGGATCCGAAAACAAGAGCCATCTTTTTGCTGCATACAAGAAACACATCTCACTACTGAAGAAAGGCACTATCTCAAAATAAAGGGCTGAGAAAAGGTCTTCCAAGCAAACGGACCCAAGAAGCAAGCTGGAGTAGCCATCCTAATATCGAACAAAATAGACTTCCAATTGAAGTTAATAAAAAAAAGACAGAAGGGCATTACATACTCGTTAAGGGAAATATCCATCAAGAGTCCATGTCAATCTCAATATTGCTCCCAAAAGGAGCAGAAGGCAGGAGATCATCAAACTTAGGGCTGAAATCAACATCTATGCCCCAAATAAAAAACCACCTACAGTTGTAAAAAAAAAAAAAAAAAAAAGCTTCTAAAACTTAAATCACACATTGATCCCAACACTTTAGTAGTGGGAGATTTCAACACCCCACTCACAACAATCCACAGATCATTAAGACAGAAGCCAAACAGAGAAATAATGAGTTTAACAGAGATCATGAACCAAATGGACCTAACAGATATCTACAGAACGTTTCACCCAAACACAAAAGAATACACCTTCTTCTCAGCACCGCACGAAACCTTCTCCAAAATTCATCATATAGTTGGACACAAAGATAGCCTCAACAGATACAGGAAAATTGAAATAACCACTTGTATCCTATCAGACCACCATGGAATAAAGCTGGACTTCAATAGCAAAAGAATCAACAGAAAGTCTACACTCACATGGAAATTGAACAACTTTTTACTAGATGACTACTGGGTCAGGAAAGAAATAAAGAAGAAAATCAAAGACTTCTTACAATTCAACAAAAATGAAGACACAACATAACCAAACCTATGGGACACAATTAAAGCGGTGCTACAAGGAAAATTCATAACACTAAGTGCCTTCAAAAAGAAAATTGTGAAAACTCATATTAATGAATTAACAGCCAAACTGGGTGAATTGGAAAAAAAAAGAAGCAAATACACCCAAAAGGAGCAGAAGGCAGGAGATCATCAAACTTAGGGCTGAAATCAACAACTTAGAATCAAAAAGAACTATACAAAGAATCAATGAAACCAAGAGTTGGTTCTTTGAGAAAATCAACAAAATAGACAGACCCTTAGCCAAATTAAGTAAAAGACAGAGGGAAAAAAATCCAAATCAACAAAATCAGAAATGAAAAGGGGGAAATAACAACAGACATTGAGGAAATCCAGAAAATATTTAGATGCTACTTTAAAAGTCTATGCTCCACCAAATTTGAGAACATAAGCAAAATGGACAATTTTCTCGATAGATTCCACCTACCGAAGCTAAATCAAGGTCAGAAAAACAGATTAAACAGCCCTATAACTCCTAAGGAAATAGAAACAGTCATTAAAAATCTCCCAACCAAAAAATTCTCAGGGCCAGATGGCCTTAGAGTGGAATTCTACTGGACCTTCAAAGAGGAGCTAACACCAATACTCTTCAAACACTTTCACCAAATAGAATCAGAAAGAACTTTGCCAAACTCATTCTATGTGGCCACAGTCACCCTGATTCCTGAACCACACAAAGACCCAACAAACAAAAAGAACTTCAGACCAATCTGCCTCATGAACATAGATGCAAAAATACTTAATAAAATACTAGCAAACCGAATTCAAGAACACATTAAAAGTATCATACACCACGATCAAGTAGGCTTCATCCCAGGAATGCAGGGATGCTTCAACATATGAAAGTCTATCAACATCATTCACCATATAAACAAGATGAAGGAAAAAACCCACATGATAATCTCGCTAGATGCAGAAAAGGCATTTGACAAAATCCAACACCTCTTCATGCTAAAAGTTCTGGAGAGAACAGGCATACAAGGACCATAACTAGAAATAATAAACGCAATATACAGCAAGCCAGTGGCCAACATCAAATTAAATGGAGAGAAGCTTGAAGCATTTCCTCTAAACTCAGGGACAAGACAAGGATGTCCACTTTCACCATATCTCTTCAATACAGCACTTAAAGTTCATGCTAGAGCAATGAGACAACTAAAGGAGATCAAAGGGATAAACATTGGAAACGAAGAAGTCCAATTATCCCTATTTGTAGACGATATGATAGTATACATAAGCTATCCCAAAAATTCTACCAAAGAACTCTTACAGCTGATAAACACCTTCAGCATGGTGGCAGGATACAAAATTAATTAAAAAAAATCAGAAGCCCTTCTCTATTCAACAAACAAATGGGCTGAGAAAGAAATAAGGGAAACAACCCCCTTCACAATAGCCACAAACAATATAAAATAACTGGGGATAACTCTAACCAAGCAAGTAAAGGACCTATACAACAAAAGAACTTCAAGCCCTTGAAGAAAGAAATGGAAGAGGCCTTTAGAAGATGGAAAGATCTCCCATGCTCATGGATAGGTAGGATCAACATAATAAAAATGGCTATCCTACAAAAAGCAATATACAGATTCAATGCAATTCCTATCAAAATACCAACCCAATTCTTTATAGACTTGGAAAGAGCTATTCTCAACTTCATTTGGAACAACAAAAAGCCCAGAATAGATAAATGAAACCTTTACAATAAAAAAAAACATCTGGAGGTATCACAATCCCACATTTCAAGCTGTACTACAGAGCAATAGTAGTTAAAACAACATGGTGTTGGTATAGAAACAGTCCAGTAGATCAATGGAATCGAATTGAAGATCCAGAAATAGACCCACACACTTATGGCCACCTAATTTTTGACAAAGAAGCCAAAATGGCACAATGGGAGAAGGACAGCATCTTCAACAAATGGTGCTGGTCCAACTGGATGTCCACTTGTAAAAGAATGAAATTACACCCATACTTATCACCTTGTACAAAACTTACATCCAAGTGGATTAAAGACCTTAACATAAGGCCCGTCACCCTAAATCTACTATAAGAAAAAGTGGGAAAAACCCTCGAACTCATTGGCACAGGTGACAACTTCGTGAAACGAACACCAACAGCTCAGGACTTGAGACCAACAATCAATAAATGGGACCTCATGAAACTGAAAAGCTTCTGTAAGGCAAAAGACACAGTCATTTCAACAGAATGGCAGCCTACAGACTGGGAGAAAATCTTCTCCGACCCCACATCTGACAGAGGGCATATATCCAAAATCTACAAAGAACTCAAGAAATTAAATGCCAAGAAACCAAATAATCCAATCAAAAATGGGGGACAGAGCTAATTAGAGAATTCACAAAGTAGGAATCCCTAGTGACCGATAGACACCAGAAGAAATGCTCAACATCCTTAATCATCAGAGAAATGCAACTCAAGACGACTCTGAGATTCCACCTCACACCTGTCAGAATGGCTAAGATCAAAAGCTCAAATGACAGCACATGCTGGCGAGGTTGTGGAGAAAGGGGAACCCTCCTCCATTGCTGGTGGAAGTGCAGTCTTTTGCAACCACTATGGAGGTCAGTATGGTGATATCTTAGAAATCTTGGAATAGCTTTGCCTCAGGACCCAGTCATACCACTTCTGGGTATACATCCAAATGACTCCTCACGGTATCATTAGGAACTCTCCCCATCTATGTTCATAGCAGCCTTATTTGTAATAGCCAGAGACTGGAAACAACCCAGATGCCCCTCAACTGAAGAATGGATTAAACAACTGTGTTACATCTATACAATGGAATATTACTCAGCTATCAGAAACAATGAAATTATGCAATTTTCAGCCAACTGGATGGAACTAGGGAAGCTCATCCTGAGTGAGCTAACCCAGACTCAGAAGGATGCACATGGCATCTATTCAGTTATAGTAGGATTTTATCTATATAGTACAGGATATCTGTACTACAACCAACACACCAAAGGGAACATGGACATAGAAATTTTTTTCTTTCATTTTTTTTTGTTGTTGTTAGTTTTTGTTGGTTTGTTTGTTTGTTGGTCTGTTTTTTAGTTTTCCCTCCCTAGCAATGAAACACTTTTCACTGGTGGTACTGCCTTGTAGGCTACCAGTGTATGAAGAGGGTCTTGGCCCTCATATGACGTCTGAACTGGGATGAGGGACTGTTATGTGGGGTCATTCCACTCCAGAGGAGCAAGATGGAAGGGCTAGGGGGTAGACGATGGGAGGGTAGGGCTTGGAAGGGGGAAAAGAGAACAATATGATGGAGATGTAACCTGAAGCAACCAATAAATAAATTTATTAAATAAAAAAGCAGGTAACAGGTTTAAAACACTGTAAATAAATTAAAGGTTACATCTGTTCAACCTGGTTTTATAAAACACCAAGAGTCGAAAAAACTTAGAGCTAAGGTAAAATACATGAAATGCATGGGGTTAGCCCATACCTTTAACTTCAGCAGAGACAGGAGGAGCACTATAGAGTTAGTTGTCTTATAAATTCTAGAGTTAGAAGGAACAGGGTGGTGATGGTGCACACCCTTAATCCCATCATTGGAGAGGAATACACACTTAATCCGAACACACTAGAGACAGAAACAGGCAGATGCCAGAGCTCAAGGTCAGCCTGATACAAAACAAGCTCTACATAGGGAAAAACTTTGATCCAGGGGTGGGGGAGCACATCTTTAATCCCTTCAGTTGGGAACCACAGGTCTTGATCCCAATACTTAGTATGCAGAGACAGGCACATAGGATTTGGATGGATTTAAGTTTAAAAGCTACATACAAAAGGCATGCTCAATGTAAACAAATTGTCCTTTGAGATCTCAAAATATATACACTAAAGGTTTGTTTAGCTCCAAAATAACAAAATAAGTTCTTATTTAATCCAGATTGAAAGATAATACTTTATATATTGTCAAAAAACCAAATTTGCTCCAGGAAAAATATTACCTGACCCCCCCCCCAAAAAAAAAAGGTAATTGCCCCAGAGATAGGATTAGGGCAGGGCTCTGTTCTTATCTTTCCAGGAGAATTAAAGCATCCATTCAAGGAATCCAGGGACAACTGGACAATGGAAACCTCAGCAGAAAACAGATCAGACACGGAAGAAGATGAGCGGCCCATACGATCCAGCCTTGCAGACTCCCTCAAAAGCTGTTTCCTCAAAAGTCTGCAACCACAACTCAAAATCACTAAGATCGTTCAGCTCCACAGAGTGCTCCAGCCAAAACTTCAGTAAAGGCCTGAAGATCAGCTTCTGTCTACAAACTTCCTAGGACATCTAAATAGCTGAGAACAAAAGGATTGAACATCAAATGATTCTATTAACATTTTTAACCATTTTCCATCCCTACTTGGGCCCCAAACCTTTACTACGTCCCAAATCAGCAGGAAGTCATTTATGAGAGCAACGTCCCAGGCCCAGAAGGTAGGGAGGGTGTTACCCCCCTTTGGTTATTTGATGGATAACCGAAAATATTGTCATTTAGGGGAAGAGACTACAAGCTGTTAAATGGCCTTGTTAAATGAGTTTTGGAGGTTAGACCAAGGAATTCTCTCTTTTTCTTTTCTGTATCCTTCTTTCTCTCCTACGTAGGAGTGAATAGATTTGAGAAAAATGGGACATAGACATAGTATAGGAAAGATCAAGAAAAAAGGACAGATTATTCAATAAGCCCTTATACCTTTGTATAATGATACAAAATTAATACTATATTAGGCTAAAGTGGTATTGATCATTGTATATTAATGCAAAATTAAGATTGTATTGGACTACATTGGTATTGAAATTAGTATATTGATACAAAATTAAGAGTATATTTGGCCACATTGGTATTTATCTTTGTATATTGTTACAAAATTAAGGGTAACACTTCTTTTTTTATATATATATAAGTACTTTTTTTTTCTTCAAGTTACATCTCACTCACAAACCCTTCCGTATTCCCCCTTCCTGTCCCACCCTTTCACTCTCTTCCCCCCAACAGCTTCCCTTTTCAATCCAACAAATGGTTCTTTGTCTTATAACAGTAAATTCTATACAAAACAGCAGAATTAAATATGCCACATTTATGAGAGTTAAATGGCCCAGTATACCTTCCCAATGTCCAGTTCATACATATTTGGCCCCTGACTTTAACCTTCTACCTTCTAACCATCTCCATGAGTTTAAAGTTCTATAAATGACTTAGCTTTCATACTAACTTGCATCACTATTATAACCATCTTCTTAGATCTAGAACGTCCTCTTCATTCCTAAACAACTCAAAATTTAGCTATGAGACTCAAGCTGTCTATTCTTCAACCACCTCAGAGAGCTGAGAAGGATAAATATATCTGATTATGTAGGAAGTGCAGGGCCTGCAGCTTCCAATACTAAGAAATGACAAACCAGTGACTACCTGGACAGTTCCTATTTTCTCTCCATACATTCCAGCATCAGTCTTCAGCCTTTTGGCCCTGTTTCTCTGACAGACATTTATTGTAGAGGACGTATTATGAAGGACTTACCTACCCTGTCTTGGCAGAGCTAGGCTGTCGACTTCCCTGCTACCAAGTTTTGTCCTTTTTGGACAGCAGTCTGTCTGCAGTTGAAGCAAGGAGTTTTTACATGCCAAGAGATAGGCTTGCCACTAATTCAACAATCTCACACTGGACATTCTTTGATGCTTATCTTCTACTTGGAGTAGAATAGGGGGTGCTGTCAGGAGCTGATATGTCACGATATCAAAAAAAAAATCTTAATTTAAGACCACATCTTTGAATGCCATATTCTGCAGATCTCTTGGGGTTTTTGAAGATGCCATATCTATCTCTTGTATTTAGATAAGCAAATGTTGCTTGTCTCTTAACACCTTGATTACTGAGTAGCTTAGAGAATATCTGTGATAGACTGTCATAGTAGCTAACAAGGTGACATGCATGCATGACTAGGAGTTTGTTTTTCTTAACTATCCTAAACAGTTTATGACGGTTGGTATCAAGAGGCCAGAGCTTCACATTTCATTTTTAAGTATCTCTAGGTACGATAACATTAGGAAGCGTTACCTTTAATTTTGTATCAATATACAAAGATCTATTCAAATGTGGCTAAATATACTCTTAATTTTGTATCAATATACAAAGATCAATGCCTATGTGGCCCAATACAATCTTAATATTGCGTCCATATACAAGGGTCAATACCATTGTGGCCAACTATAATCTTAATTTTATATCAATATACAAATATCAATACCTACGTAGTCCAATACAATCTTATTTTTGCACAATAAACAATGGTCAGTACCACTTTAGGCAAATATACTATTAATTTTGTATCAATATACAAAGGTATAAGGGCATATTCAATAATCTGACCCTTCTTCTTGGTCCTTCCTGTGCTATGTCTATGTCTCAATTTTTCTCAAGTCTGTGCATTCCTACATAGGAGATAAAGAAGGATACAGAAAAGGGAAAGAAGGAATACCCTGGGTCTAACCTCCAAAACCCATTAAACAGGACCATTTAACAACTTGTAATCTCTTCCCGTAAATAACAGAGTTTTCAGTTGCCCTTCAAATAACCAAAAGGGGGGGGCAGAGAAACATCCTCCCCACCCTCTGGGTATGGGACCTCACTCTCTAAAAATGACTTCCTGCTAATTTTGGTCGTAGTAAACCAGTTTGTGGCCCGAACCAAAATGGAAAAATGGTTTAAAATGTTAGTACAATACTTTTATGTTCAGTCCTTCTGTTCTCAGCTGTTTAGATGTCCTAAGGAGTTTGTAGGCAGAAGCTGAACTTAGAGGCTTTACTGAGCTTCTGGCTGGGGCATTGTGTAGAGCTGAATGGTCTTAGTGATATTGAGTTTTTGTGGTTGTAGGCTTTTGATGGAGACAGCTAGTGAGGGAGTCTGTCAGGCTGAATCAACTGGGTCACTCGTTTTCTTTTGGTGTCTGATTCTGATTTCTGCTGAGGTTTCTGTTGTCCAGTTGTCCCTGGGTTCCTTGAATGGATGCTTTGATTCTCCTGGAAAGATAAGAACAGAGCCCTGCCCTAATCCTCACTCAGGGACAATCACCCTCTTTTTCTTGGGGGGGTAGGTAATATTTCTCCTGAAGGGGTAGGTAATATTTCTCCTGAAGTAAATTTGGTTTTTTGACAATATAGAAAGTGTTATCTTTCAGTCTGGTTTAAAGAAGAAATTATTTTGTTATGTTGGAGCTAAACCAGCTTTAGTGTATATATTTTGAGATCTCGAAGGACAATTTGTGTATTGAGTGGGCCTTTTGTAAGTAGCTTTTAAACTTAGGTCCTTCCAAATCCTATGTGTGTGTCTCTGCATTCTAATTATTAGGATCAGAGACCTGTGGATCCCATCTGAAAGGATTAAAGATGTGTTCCACCACTTCTGGATAGAAGTTTTTCTCTATTTACAGTTTGTTTTGTATCAGGCTGTCCTTGAGCTCTGAGATCTGCCTGTTTCTGTCTCTAGTGTGTTGGGGTTAAGGATGTACTCTTCTTGAATGATGGGATTAAGGGTGTGTACCCTCACCACCCTGTTCCGTGTAACTCTAGAATTTATAAGACCACTAAATCTATGGTGCTCCTCCCATCTCTGCTGAGGTTAAAGGCATGGGATAACACCACATTTCTCCTGTATTTTACCTTAGCTCTGCGTTTTTTCGACACTTGAGGTTTATAAAACCAGGTTGAATGGCTGTATCCTTTATTTTATTTACAGTGTTTTAACGTTGTTACCTGCTTTTTTTCATCCCCTGTGGAGGATTTTCTTTTTTTTTTAAATACTTTATTTTTTTTTCTTCAAGTTACATCTCAGTCACAAACCCTTCCCTATTCCCCCTTCCTATCCTGCCCTTCCACCCTCTTCCCCCCAGAAGTTTCCCCTTTCAGTCCAACAGATGGTTCCATCTCTTATAACAGTAAATACTATACAAAACAACAGATATAAATATGCCACATTTATGAGAGTTAAATGACCCAGTATTCCTTCCCAATGTCCATTTTATACATATTTGGCCCCTGACTTTAACATTCTACTATCTAACCATCTCCATGAGTTTAAAGGTCTATATCTGACTCAATGTTCATACTAACATGCAACACACTTTTAAGAGTATCTTCTTAGATCTACAACACCCTCTTGATTCCTAAACAACTCAAAATTTAACTATGAGACTCTAGCTGTCTATTCTTCAATCACCTCAGAGGCCTGAGAGGGATAAATATATCTGCTTATATAGGAAGTGCAGGGCCTGTAGCTTCCAAAACTAAGAAATGACATACCAGTGACTGCCTGGACAGTTCCCATTTTCTCTCCATACATTCCTGCATCAGTCTTCAGCCTTGGGGTCCTGTTTCTCTGACAGATATTTGTTGTAGAGCAGGGATTATGAAGGACTTACCTCCCCTGTCTTGGCAGAGTTAGGCTGTCGAATTCCCTGCTACCACATTTTGTCCTTTTTGGACAGCAGTCTGTCTGCACTTGGAGCAAGGGGTTAACTGCTTTTTTTTAATTAATAAATTTATTTGTTTGTTACTACAGGTTACATCCTTAACATATTGTCCTCTTTTCCCTCTTCCCAGTCCCACCCTCCCATGCTCTACCCCCTGACCCTTCCGTCTTGATCCTCTGGGGTGGAGTGTCCCTGCATAACAGTCTCTCACCACATATCAGGAGTCATATGAGCGCCAAGAGCCTCTTCATACACCGAGGGCCTACGAGGCAGCACTGCCAGTGAAAGGTGTCTCCTTGCTACGGGGGGAAAACTAAAAAAAGACCAACAGACACACAAACCCACAAAAACAAAGAACAACAACAACAAAAAAAGAGATGAAAAAGAAAAAAGAAACAAAAAGGAAAAGGAAAAAGAAAAAGAAATGAAAAAAATGTTTATGTCCATGTTCCTTTTGGTGTGTTGGTTGTAGTACAGATATCCTGTACGATATAGCTAAAATCCTACTGTAAGTGAATAGATGCCTTGTGCATCCTTCTGAGTCTGGGTTAGCTCACTCAGGGTGAGCTTCTCTAGATCCATCCATTTGGCTGCAAATTGCATGATTTCATTGTTTCTTATAGCTGAGTAATATTCCATTGTATAGATGTACCACAGTTTTTAAATCCATTCTTCAGTTGAGGGACGTCTGGGTTGATTCCAGTTTCTAGCTATTACAAATAAGGCTGCTATGAATATAGATGAGGAGACTTCCCTATGTCTCAGTGAGGTGTCCTTTGGGTGTATACCCAGAAGTGGTATGGCTGGGTCTTGAGGCAAAGTTATTCCAAGGTTTCTAAGATATCTCCAGACAGACCTTCATAGTAGTTGCACAAGCCTGGACTCCCACCAGCAATGGAGTAGGGTTCACCTTTCTCCACACCCTCTCCAGCACGAGCTGTCATTTGAGCTCTTAGCCATTCTAACAGGTGTTAGGTGGAATCTCAGGGTCGTCTTGAGTTGCATATCTCTGACGATTAAGGATGTTGAGCATTTCTTCAGGTGACTCCTGGCCATTAGGGATTCCTCCTTTGTGAATTCTCTATTTAGCTCCGTCTCCCATTTTTTGATTGGATTATTTGGTTTCTTGGCATTTAGTTTCTTGAGTTTTTTGTAGATTTTAGATAATAACCCTCTATCAGATGTGGGGTTGGTGAAGATTTTCTCCCAGTCTGTTGGTTGCCGTTTTGTTCTAATGACTGTGTCTTTTGCCTTACAGAAGATTTTCAGTTTCATGAGGTCCATTTATTGATTGTTGATCTCAGGTCCTGAGCTGTTGGTGTTCTGTTCAGAAAGTTGTCACCTGTGCCAATGAGTTCGAGTGTTTCTCCTAATTTTTCTACTAGTATCTTTAGTGTGGCCGGCCTTATGTTAAGGTCTTCGATCCACTTGGAATTAAGTTTTGTACAAGGTTATAGGTATGGGTCTAATTTCATTCTTTTGCAAGTGGACATCCAGTTGGACCAGCACCATTTGTTGAAGTTGCTGTCCTTCTTCCATTGTGCGCTTTTGGCTTCTTTGTCAAAGATTAGTTGGCCATAGGTATGTGGGTCCATGTTTGGGTCTTCAATTTGATTCCATTGATCCACTGGTCTGTTTCTATACCAGTACCATGCTGTTTTCATTATTATTGCTCTGTAGTACAGCTTGCAATCTGGGATGGTGATACCTCCAGATGCTTTTTATTGTATAGGATTGATTTAGCTATTCTGAGCTTTTTGTTGTTCCATATGTAGTTGACTATAGCTTTTTCCAGGTCTATAAAGAATTGTGTTGGTATTTTGATAGGAATTGCATTGAATATATATACTGCTTTTGGTAGAATAGCAATTTTTATTATGTTGATCCTACATATCCATGAGCATGGGAGATCTTTCCATCTTCTAAATGCCTCTTCCATTTCTTTCTTCAGGGGCTTGAAGTTCTTGTTGTATAGGTCCTTTACTTGCTTGGTTAGAGTTACCCCCAGGTATTTTATATTGTTTGTGGCTATTGTGAAGGGGTTTTTTCCCTTATTTCTTTCTTGGTATTCTTGTTTGTTGTATAAAGAAGGGCTTCTGATTTTTTTGAGTTAATTTTGTATCCAGCCACCTTGCCGAAGGTGTTTATCAGCTGTAAGAGTTCTTTGGTGGAGTTTTTGGGGTCGCTTATGTATACTAACATATCATCTGCGAATAGGGATAATTTGACTTCTTCATTTCCAATGTTTATCCCTTTGATTTCCTTTAGTTGTCCTATTGCTCTAGCAAGAACGTCAAGTATTATATTGAAGACATATGGTGAAAGTGGACATCCTTGTCTTGTCCCTGAGTTTAGAGGAAATGCTTCAAGCTTCTCTCCATTTAATTTGATGTTGGCCACTGGCTTGCTGTATATTGCCTTTATTATTTCTAGGTATGGTCCTTGTATGCCCGTTCTCTCCAGAACTTTTAGCATGAAGGGTTGTTGGATTTTTGTCAAATGCTTTTTCTGCATCTAGTAAGATTATCATGTGTTTTTTTTCTTTAATCTTGTTTATATGGTGAATTACTTTGATAGACTTTCATATATTGAACCATCCCTGCATTCCTGGGATGAAGCCTACTTGATCATGATGTATGATATTTTTGATGTGTCCTTGAATTCGGTTTGCTAGTATTTTATTAAGTATTTTGGCATCTATGTTCATGAGGGAGATTGGTCTGAAGTTCTCTTTCTTTGTTTGGTCTTTGTGTGGTTTAAGAATCAGAATGACAGTGGCCTCATAGAATGAGTTTGGCAATGTTCTTTCTGTTTCTATGTGGTGGAAAAGTTTGAAAAGTAATGGTGTTAGTTCCTCTTTGAAGGTCCGGTAGAATTCCATGCTAAAGCCATCTGTCCCTGGACTTTTTTTGGTTGGGAGATTATTAATGACTGTTTCTATTTCCTTAGGGGTTATTGGGCTGTTAAGCTGTTAATCTGATTTTTATTTAGTTTCGGTAGGTTTAATTTATCGAGGAAATTGTCCATTTCGCTTAGGTTTTCAAATTTGGTGGAGTATAGATTTTTAAAGTAGGACCCGAATATTTTCTTGATCTCCTTAATATCTTTTGTTATTTCTCCCTTTTAATTTCTGATTTTGTTGATTTGTGTTCTTTCCCTTTGCCTTTTAGTTAATTTTGCTAGGGGTCTGTCTATTTTGTTGATTTTCTCGAAAAACCAACTCTTGGTTTCATTGATTCTTTGTATAGTTCTTTTTGATTCAAAGATGTTGATTTCAGCCCTAAGTTTGATGATTTCCTGCCTTCTGCTCCTCTTGGGCGTGTTTGCTTCTTTTTTTTTTTTCCAATTCACCCAGCTTAGCTGTTAATTCACTAACATGAGCTATCACAATTTTCTTTTTGAAGGCACTTAGTGCTATGAACTTTCCTCGTAGCACAGCTTTCATTGTATCCCATAGGTTTGGGTGTGTTGTGTCTTCATTGTCGTTGGATTACAAGAAGTCTTTTATTTCCTTCTTTATTTCTTCCCTGACCCAGTGGTCATCCAGTAAGGAGCTGTTCAATTTCCATGTGTGTGTAGGCTTTCTGTTGATTCTTTTGCTGTTGAAGACCAGCTTTATTCCGTGGTGGTCTGATAAGATACAAGGTGTTATTTCAATATTCTTGTATTTATTGAGACTATCTTTGTGTCCAACTATGTGGTCGATTTTGGAGAAGGTTCCGTGGGGTGCTGAGAAAAACGTGTATTCCTTTGTGTTTGGGTGAAACGTTCTGTAGATATCTGTTAGTTCCATTTGTTTCATGATCTCTGTTAGACTCAATATTTCTCTGTTTGGCCTCAGTCTTGATGATCTGTCCATTATTGTGAGTGGGGTGTTGAAGTCTCCCACTACTAATGTGTTGTGATCGACGTGCGATTTAAGATTTAAAAGTGTTTCTTTTACAAAAGAAGGTGCCTTTGTATTTGGGGCATAGATGTTCAGTATTGAGATTTCCTCTTGATGAATATTCCCTTTAATGAGTATATAATGCCCTTCTTTGTCTTTTTTCATTAACTTCAGTTGGAAGTCTGTTTTGTTTGATATTAGGATGGCTACTCCAGCTTCCTTCCTGCGTCCATTTGCTTGGAAAACCTTTTCCCAGCCCTTTATTCTGAGGTAGTTTCTATCTTAGGTAGTGAGATGTATTTCTTGTATGCAGCAAAAGGACGGGTCTTGCTTGCAGATCCACTCTGTAAACCTGTGTCTTTTTATTGGGGAGTTGAGTCCATTGATGTTGATGGATGTTAGTGACCTGGGGTGGTTATTTCCCATTAGTTTGGTATAGATGATGGTCCTGTGCCTCTTTTGGTTTAGTTGCTGAGGGGTTTTGTATTCCCTTTGTTTTCTTGGGTGAAGTTTTCTTCTCTGGGATGGAATTTTCCTTCTAGGATTTTCTGTAAGGCTGGGTTTGTGGGGAGATATTGTTTAAATTTGATTTTGTCATGCAATATCTTGTTTTCTCCATCTATTTTGATAGAGAGTTTTGCTGTGTATGGTAGTTTGGCTGGGCACCTATGATCTCTCAGAACTTGTAGGATATCTGTCCAGGCCCTTCTAGCTTTTAAAGTTTCTGAGGAGAAGTCAGGTGTAATTCTGATGGGTCTGCCATTGTATGTGACTTGGCCTTTTTCTCTTACAGCTTTTAATATCCTTTCTTTGTTCTGTACATTTGGTGTTTCAATTATTATGTGGCGAGAGGAGTTTCTTTTCTGATCTAATCTGTTCGGTGTTCTGTACGCCTCTAGGATTTTTATTGGCATCTCTTTTTTCAGGTTTAGGAAGTTTTCTTCTATGGTTTTGTTGAAGATATTTACTGGACCTTGGAGTCGGGGGTCTTCTCTTTCCTCTATGCCTATGATTCTTAGGTTCCATCTTTTCATTGAGTCCTTGATTTCCTGAATGTTGTGGGTGAGAATTTTTTAGCCTTCTCATTTTCTTTGGATGTTGTACTGATTTCTTCCATCGAATCTTCCATGCCTGAGATCCTGTCTTTCATCTCTTGCATCCTATGGTTGATTCTCACATCCATCCTTAGTTCCTATTCTCTTCCCTTTGTTCTCCACTTCCTCTTTTAACTGTGACTGTTTTTTCTTTATTGTTTCTATTTATATTTTCATGTCTTGTATGGTATTGTTCGTTTTGCACATTTCCTTCTCCAGCTTGCTTGTTTTTGTCTGAAAATCTTTCATTGCTTTGTCCTTTTCCTGTTCAAGCTCTGTCACATTGGCTTGGAGTTCTTCAATGGTGTTTTTCATTGTTTTGGCTTGTAAAATTGTGGTTTCTTTGAATACCTTCATAGATTTAAGTTCTTCTTGAAGGGACTCTATCACTTTCCATAATGCAGAATTGTCATCGTTTTCATGTGTTACTGTTGGTGTGAGGTCATCCGTATTGTATGAGCTAGGATAATTCTGCTTTGTTGGAGTCATATTTCCTTGATTTCTATTTTTTCTTGGATCTTTGGCCATGTGGGTGCATTTAGCTGTCTGTTCTTGTCATTTTCTGTGCTTGGATCCTTAGGGGATGCTTTGGTGAAGGAGTCGAATTGCTTGGCTGTCTGTCATTGCTTACAGGGGGATCTCAGGGTCATAGTGGTTTTAATAGCCTGAAGCGCTGTGAGCTGGTGCAGCATATTTCCAGTTAGTGAGTAATGATCCGGGATTGTTTCACTGCTCCCAGTTCAGACTTCTCTGTGTTGCACACCGAGTGATCAGCCTGTAATGGTTCTGATGGTATGGACCTGTTTGCCCAGGTACAGATTTTGTGGGCTTTGTTTGTCATCACAGAGGCTGACAGGGCCCGGCTCCACACCTAATATGTCTGGGTTTACCAGAATACAGCTATGGTCCCCTGGCTTCTGGTTTCCCACTAGGCTTCTCCACCACAGGCCTGACTGCTTCTCTCCCTATCTGCGCCGCCATGGGTGCGTGGGACGTCGGCCCCTCCCGCCACCTGAGCCGGCCTCCCTCCCTGGCTGATTTGCCGTGGGTGCGTGGGCTTTGGCCCCTCCGGCCACCGGAGCTGGCCTCACTCCCTAGCTGCTTTGCCATGGGGGCGCCGGGCTTCAGCCCTGCCCGCCTGTGTCCGCTTCCCACCCTGGCTGCTCTGCCTGCCAGCCTCCCACTCCGGCTCGAGCGCCTGTTGATCACCAGCCGAGCACCCTGTTTCTTTCTTGTTAAGACTTCAACTATTCTGGAAAGTTTCCTAAGTAGTTATAAGGTCCTCCTGAGGTGTGGGAAGCCCAGTAGGCTAGTAGGCGATCGCCATGTGGCTTTTGATTCTGCCTGTTGTGTGTTGGGATCAATCTTACCAGGCGCCTCTCCAAATGGGAGTTCCCGAATCCCGGATTTAGTGGCTTCCGTGTTTGCGAGAGATGGGGGGAGAGCCTTGTCCTGGGACTTTTAACAGTCCCCTGGGAGCTGTGAGTGTTCCCAGAGGGGCCAGACCCTCCAGTTTTTGCACAATGTCCAACAACTCTGTGTTTTTTATGGCTCTTCTCTCCCACATTCAAAATGCATCCATGCAGTTCGCCGCCATCTTGATCCCCCAAGGGTAACACGTCTTAAAGGTATTGTATCTAGTAATGCTTAAAAAGGAAATGTGAAGTT
Organism: Lophiomys imhausi; assembly: GCA_907164525.1. Classification (NCBI taxonomy): domain Eukaryota; kingdom Metazoa; phylum Chordata; class Mammalia; order Rodentia; family Muridae; genus Lophiomys; species Lophiomys imhausi. Next base: position 5,668 of record CAJQZJ010021646.1, on the reverse strand, counting down.
TTGGCCTTTTGCTACCAATCATCATAAACTGTTTAGGATAATTAAGAAATACAAACTAACAGTCACGCAAGTGTGTCATTTTGTTAGTTACCATGACATTCTATCACAGTTATTTCCTAAGCTACTCAGAAATCAAGTTGTTAATCGACAGCAACATTTGCTTATCTAAATGTAAGAGATAGATAGGGCATCTTCAAAAACCCCAAGAGATCTGCAGAGTATGGCATTCAGGGATGTTTTCTTAAATTAAGATTTTTCTGATATCGAGACATGCCAGCTCCTGACAGCATCCCCTATTCCACTCCAAGTAGAAGATGAGCATTTAAGAATCTCCAGTGGGAGATGGTTGAATTAGTGGCAATCCTATCTCTTGGCAAAAAACAAAACAAACAAACAAACAAACAAACAAACAAACAAACAAACAAAAACCCGTGCTTCAACTGTAGACAGACTGCTGTCCAAAAAGGACAAAACTTGGAAGCAGGTAAGTCTACAGCCTAGCTCTGCCAAGACAGGGTAGGTAAGCCCTTCATAATTCCTGCTCTACAATCAATGTCTGTAAGAGAAATGGGGCCAAACAGCTGAAGATTGATGCTGTAATGTATGGAGAGAAAATGGGAACTGTCGAGGCAGCCACGGGTATGTCATTTCTTAGTTTTGGAAGCTGCGGGCCCTGCACTTCCAACATAATCAGATATATTTATCGCTCTCAGGTCTCTGAGTTGGTTGAAGAATAGATATCTCATAGTTAAATTTTGAGTTGTCTAGGAATCAAGAAGGCGTTCTGGATCTAAGAAGATGTTTTTAAAATTGTGATGCAAGTTTGTATGAAAGCTGAGTTAGATAGAGAACTTTAAACTCATGGAGATATTTAGATAGTAGAATGTTAAAGTCAGGGGCCAAATATATATGGACTGGACATTGAGAATGTATGCTAAGCCATATAACTCTCAGAATTGTGGCATATTTATTTCAGTTGTTTTGTACTGTATTTATTGTTATAAGAGAAAGAACCATTTGTTGGACTGAAAAAAAAAGAATTATGCATTCTGGGGGAAGGGTGAGAGGGTAGGAGAGTGGGGCAGGGAGGGGTGGAGGGAGAGGGCTGTGATGGAGATGTAACTTGAAGTAATAAATAAACATTAAAAAAAGAAAAAATGGCTAATTAAATTATTTACTAGTATTTATATTATATTAATTGGTTCGGTGGTGTTAACCAAAATATATGTTTACCAAAATATAACATCCCCAAATTATATTTTAAATTAAATTACTTGACACAGGATAATACTCCATCCAGGACCTTTACACAGTCTAACAAAAACTCCAGTGCTCTTCATGGGACATCTCGTTCGGGTTGTTTTTCAAAGGGATCCATGAGTCCCCCAAATGATATATGACATTGTCTTTCACCTTCATTGCCTCTAAGAACTTGAAGGAAAGACTCTGTTGCTGATGATACCACAGACTTTAGAAAAGTGGAGGAACCAAGCTCTTAACTACCTGGAGGCTCCCTCACTAAAGCTTGATCTCATAATTGTTAGATTAGCCAAGAGAGAGAAAAGTTATCAATAATTTCAACTGGCTGTAAGGCCTGAGAGCCACAGCAATGTCAGGACTGACAAGATGTCTGTATTGGTGCAATCCTTTCACTTAATATCTTTTTGGCATCCAAAAGTTGACAAATTGAGCCTAGAGTCCACTCCATAGAACCCATTGCCTTTGCTATAAACCTAGCCAAGAACCCACAGATGGTGAGGTCATATATTCTACAAAAGAACATACTACTAACATTTTTAAAATTAATATAGGTTCCAACTATATTTTAAGTACTATTACTGCAAATAGTTTCTTTTTTTATATGATATATGCTGAATGTAGTCTACCCACCCTCCACTTCTCCCAATCCCTCCCCACATCTACTCCTTTTTTTGTTCCTCTTTAGGAAAGAACAAGCTCTACCAGATTATAACCAAACATGACAAAATAAAATGTAATAAGATGAAGCAAAAACTTTCATATCTAAGTTGGACATAGCAACCCAATAGGAATAAAAGAGTCCTCAAATCAGGCAATAGAATCAGAGACCTACTCATTCTCATAGTCAGGAATCCTGTAAAAATACTAAACTAATAGCTATAATATATATTCATAGGACCTGATGTAGACCTATGTAGTCACTGTGCTTTCTACTTCAGTCTCTGTGAATGCACATGTGCCTTTATTAGTTGATTCAGAGGGCTTTTTTCTCCTGGTGTCTATTCCCTCTGACTCTTAGAATCTTTCTGCCTCCTCTTCTGTGGAATTCACTGATCTGTGAGAGCAGGGATTTGATAGAGACCTCCAATATCAACTCTCTCTCCACATAGTGTCTGTCTGTGGTACTGTTTCTGTTCCCATCTGCTCCAGAGGAAGCCTCTCTGATATTATCTGATAAGACACTGATCTATGAGCAAATACTCATATGTTCATAGGTAAGTATAGCTTGCACCTGTCTTCAAGGAAGATTTTGTTTTTCAGCAGGCAGAGGCTACTACAGAAATTCACAACTGATTAAAGGGAAAAGAATAAGTGACTTTTGTTGCCAAGCCTAAATTGGGATATCTACAACATAACCCCCATACCTAATGATCAGAGAACATTACAGAAGAAGGGGTAGAAACATTTATTGTAAGAGCTAAATGATGGGGATGCTTGCTGCAAAATAGTCTACTCTAGCCATGACTTTCAGGCTATGAACTGTAAAGAATATGGTTGCTCACAAAAGATGAGCATGGTGTATGCTAGTTGACAGGCAAACATGGATATAGTTAAATTTTGCAAGTACTTATCCCTAGATGAAGAGCTACAGGAAGTCAATGGCTACCGACAGAAGGGTAATTATTTTTTCAGCAGATATGAGCTCCCTGATAATCTGTCTCACCCCATGGGATCATATTTAAACACATGTATTATGAAAAACACTACTTGGCCTCAGTAACTTGTATAGATGTGTGTGTTTATGTGTGTTTATGTGCATGTGTGTGTGCACACACACAATAACAGTAATTATAGAAGAGATCATGAGTTTGAGAAAGCTTTGCAAGGGAGATAGGAGAGGTGTTGAAGGAAGTGCCGAAGGTGTGGAAATTACTTTTGTGTAGTATACTTGCATATGAAATTCTCAAAAAAATAAAATATAAGTTAAATGCCACATATTAGTATATAATATTTATTTTACATCTTTCCTTAATGTGTACCTTTTGATTATTTTCCTAAGGGTAACTGTATATAATTCTTGTGTGATAGTATTTGTATCACAAACCAAGGAAATGATTCCATCCAGGTTCAGCTTGGAGAACCTCAATGTTTACTATAGTTATGTACAGACCATAGATGAACACTCATGAAGGCTGCAATACTGTGGCTCTCTACACATTTTTTTGGCAGTTCCAAAATAAAATACACTCTAAGACAGTAAATGTTTACTGCTTACATAACTCTGAATTGGTACTCCTAAGTCTTGTAACTTTTTGAGATTGCAGAAACTTATGAGCCCTCTCCTTTCCAAGGACTGCAACTAAGAAGAAATAATTATTCAAATGGAATGAAAATGTAGAAGAAAGAGGACTTTAGTTTACATTTTTCCTCTTATTTTATGATCTACTTTCACATCCTCAGCTGAAGTCTCTATTGACATCACCTATAAAACAATGTGAAACACAGATGACAAAGTTTGAAGAAAACTCTTTGCAAATGGAAGGAAGGGGCAATCATCCAGCAAATTTAGTCAAAGGAATTAATAGTAAGTGAGAACAATTACAGCATCATTCATTTCACTGATGTTTGTATTTCTGAAATTTAGGAAGCAATTTAAATGTCCAACATGTCAGCGTTTATAGTATTTTAAAAATTGAATAAGATGAAAACATAATAATATAGACATGCTGACATCGAAATATAATGAGGGAAACTGCTTAACAAAAATGTCACAAGATATGTAAATTTATTCATATATATACATATATATGTAATGTAAAATACACATATTGTTTATGGTAGTTTTTATGCAATGAATGTTTAAGTAAATTTTATTTGCAAATTTTGGTGTTCTAAATATTAAATGATAATCAGAATTTCCTCTTGTGATTAAAATATGGTAGGAAGTTGAGGGATATGCAGTGATAGCACAAGTTTCTGGGCTCTAGGAAACAATTCTGTGGGGCTGATGACACAGAAAACAGGTATAGAAATGTAGACATGCTGAATGGTACCAGTGCAAAGTAATATATTAGGATAAACATGTTTATCCTATATAAACATATGTTCCTTTCATATTGGACACCTATATAACAATTATTTATTCAAATAATAATACTACTACTACAAACAGAATATTCCCTCGTTTCCCATATCATAGGTTAGAAATTTGGAGTTCATTGCATCTAAACACTCAAGACCAAGCAGTAATTAGATATGGATTGTCCACATAGCTTTTTCCTTCAAATTATTTTGTTAATATAGAACTTTTTTTTCAACTGGCAAAACAGAATCTTAATCTTTTTTTAACAATTATTTATTACTTCGTTATGTCTCCATTGTCACCCCTCCCTCCACCCCTTCCCAACCCCTACCTCCTACTCTCTACCCCCTCTCACACCCATCCCATCTGTACTGTGTCAGGTGTCTCCATGTATCAGCCCCCCTCAGTTCTTTAGTCACATGAGGTCTAATGTGGGGTCCTTGGAAATGGAGGCTTATAAGAAATGCCTCGTGGCTGGGAAAATGAAAGTAACTTGTGGGAGATATCTAAGACGGTGCTAGGTGAAAGATGCTGGGGAGGAGTTAAAGCCAGATCATGAGTATAGCTGATTGGGTAAAGAAGATTTCCATACTCGTGACAATGCATGATTATCATGTTACCAGGCTTATGTTATGTGATGTAATAGGATGATCTTTAATGTGATTGGCCCATGTAGCCTCATGTGGAAACAACCATTTGGTTCTGTATATAAACTAGGGGATAAATAGTAAAAACAGATAATGCTAGACATTACTCCTGTCACGTCTGTTTGTCTTCTGAGTGAAGGCTGGAGAGTCGGGTGGGCAGCATACTCACCTTTTCCCTGGGACCCCCTTATGTGGTGATCACCCTATAAGGGCCCCCCACAGCAGTCTAAGAGCTTCCTCTTGCACAGGAGGCATACATGGCAGTTCCACTAGATTGGGGTGTCCCACTAAGAGGTAACCAAGTCCCTGTTCCTGCTGTTTTGGGTCTGTTGATTGTAGGGTGGTAATCCTATAATGTCTAAAATTCAGTTATAAGTGAATATATCCCATGTGTATCTTTCTGAGTCTGAGTCAGCTCACTCATGACGAGCTTTTCTAGTTCTATACATTTGGTTGCAAATTGCATGGTTTCCTTGTGTCTGATAGCTGAGTAGTATTCCATTGTGTAAATGTGCCACAGTTTTTTATCCATTCTTCGGTTGAAGGACATCTAGGTTGTTTCCAGTTTCTATCTATTACAAATAGCTATTAACACAGTTGAGGGGATGTCCCTGTGTGTTGGTGAGGAATATTTTGTATATATGCCCAGGTGTGATATGGCTGGGTCTTGAGGTAGAGCTATTCCAAATTTTTTAAGGTATCACCAGTCTGATTTCCATAGTGATTGTAAAAGTTTGTA
>CAJQZJ010021640.1:0-12513 GCA_907164525.1 Lophiomys imhausi | reverse complement strand
GGGGGGGAGGGTCCCAGCTCTTCCCCCACCTGTCACCAGCTCAAAGAGCAGCAGCTCTGACAGCAGGAAGACATCTCTAAAGGCAGGAGCCAAGTCAGCGGGAAAATAGGATTTACACCACAGATATTCACATGGGGGCAACTTCTCCGGAAACTCTCCAGTGTAGAAACTTTGGCAAACCCAGCCGGTGGCTCAGAGGATTTTTCTTTTTTTTTTTTTTTTGGTTTTTTCGAGATAGGGTTTCTCTGAATATCTCTGGCTGTCCTGGACTCGCTTTGTAGACCAGGCTGGCCTCGAACTCACAAAGATCCGCCTGCCTCTGCCTCCCAAGTGCTGGGATTAAAGGCGTGCGCCACCACCGCCCGGCCAGAGGATTTTTCTAAACCTGGGGTGTCTGGTGTTTGCCAGGCTGGTCCAGAGCCAGAGACAGGAGAATGAGAAAATATGACAGTCCAGATATGGAATTTCAGGGGCGAAGAACACCCAGGTTCTTGTATATTCTTTTGCTCATTTACCCACCATTACCTTTCCAAAACATGCAAACATTTGCCTCTGCTCATACATATATACATACAGACATACATCCCATGCATCTATCCAGCCACCCAGCACACAATCTCAAAAATCTATCCATTCATTGACCATCAATTTCATCCATATATATATACATACATGCACACATGCATACACAATACATTCCATCTATCTATATATACATACATCCCTCTATCTACCCAGCCAGCCAGCTATATATCCATCCACCCACCCACCCACCCACCTATCCATCCATCCATCCATCCATCCATCCATCCATCCATCCATCCATCCAATCTCTCTACCCACTCAGTCAGCCAGCCAGCTACCCACCTATCCATTCATCTATCATTAGTTCTATCCATCCATCCATTCATCTACCCATCTATACATTATACTCATTTATTCATCTACCTATTCACTCATCCACCCATCTGTCTATCCCATCTGTTCAGACATCCACCTATCCATCCACCTACCTACCCATCCATCAATCTATCCATCCACCCGCTCACCTATTCTCTACACCCACCCACTCACCTACCCATCCATTAGTCTCCTCATCTACCAATCCATTTAACCATCAGCCTGTCCATCATCCCAACCATCCAATCCATGTAGCTGCGCATGTACTCATCTTTTGTCCATCTAGCCACTCGTCCATCCAACCATCAGCCAGCTGTCAACTGCTCAGCTGCTCATCCCACTGCTCCACTATACACCACTCAACCATCACAGCTGAGGATCTCCTGCTATGGCTGGGAGGAAATGGACATGCTGACCCATTATACAACTGATATAATCTGAAAAATGTATTAGAGTTTCATTCAAGGTACCAACAAGGACACAAAGACCACCAAGGGCAATCAGGGCTCCCAATAGGAGGAGATACACAAGATTGACCTCAATATGTGTCAGGAAGATGCCAGAACAGGAAGGGAAAGAGTACTGAGTGAGGGGCAGGATGCAACACTGTAGGCTCTACCAATTCAGTTAGGGGAGATGGGTGAAAAGGGCTGGTAAAAGTAGCTCAGTAGTAGAACATTTGCCTAGCCTGTAAAAGGTCCCACCCCAGGACACACACACACACACACACACACACACACACACACACCCCTCTATATAAAGAATGTGCCGGGTGTTGGTGGCGCACGCCTTTAATCCCAGCACTTGGGAGGCAGAGGTAGGCGGATCTCTGTGAGTTCGAGGCCAGCCTGGTCTACAAAGTGAGTCTAGGACAGCCAGAGCTGTTATACAGAGAAACCCTGTCTTGAAAAACCAAAAAAAAAAAAAAAAAAAGAAAGAATGTGACACAGAGGTCCTCATTGTAGTTGATGCAGGCCATGGCTGTATGGATGTATATGTTTGAGATATTTTAAAGTGGGACTGGAGAGATGTCTCAGCCATTAAGAGCACTGGCTGCTCTTGCAGAGGACCCAGGCTCAATTCCCAGTACCCACATGGCAGCTCACAACTGTCTGTAACCCAGTTCTAAGGGATCTGACACCCTTACACAGACATACATGCAGTCAAAACACCAATGCACATAAAATAAAAATAAATAAATCATTTTGAAATATTTAAGAGTGAAGATATCTGCCCTTCCATCTATCTTGCAGCCACTGAGTTTGCGTCCAGCTCCAACACCCTGATCAAATCCATGGATTACCTGCTTCAAGTCTAATTTTTTAAAGTATTTTTTTATTATTACATTTATTTTATGTATATGTGTGCACACTAGTGTGTGCGCATATGTATTCCACAGCTTGAATGGAAGTCAGAGAGCATCTGGGAGAGAAAATTCTCTAGGGACCAAACTTAAAAGGTCAAGCTTGGCAGCAAGTGTTTTGACCCACTCAGTCATCTTACTGACCTCCTCTCTTTTTTTTAGACAGGGTCTTACTCTAACAGTCCAGGCTGATCTCAGATATACAGCAATCCTCCTGCCCCAGTCTCTTGAGTGCTGGGTTTACAGATATGAGAGCTATCACGCCCGCCTTCATTTTTCAATCTATAGGATGCAACGCCACCTAGAAGCTGTAACAATAACGACCTTAGTAGTGGCTCTTCTATGCCCTCGGTAAATCCAAATTGCTACTGTTATTACCGCTATTGTTCACAACTGAGCAGAGAAACTGAGCCAAGACAAAGTTCAATAAAATGGAAACTTTTCTTTCTGCTACTCCCCCATTAGCACTTGGAGCAGGGAGGTCTTACACTCACTCATGGGTGGAAAACTAGGATGCAAGAGGCCGCAGCAAGAGCTGGGGATGTAACTCAGAACAGAGTGTTTGCCTAATGTGCACGAAGTCTTGGGTTTAGTATTAGATACTAAACTAAGTGTGGTGGTGCACACCAATAATCCCAGCACTTGGGAGGTGGAGGCAGGGGGATCAGAAACTCAGAGTCATTTTTGGTTATCTAGTGAGTTCCAGGCTGCTTCACCTCAAGTGACAGCTGACAAGGAGAGAAGCCAGGACAGCAATTCCGCTCTGCCTTTTCCTCAAAGAGAAGGCTCTTCTTGCCTGCACCCCCTGGCTCCCTTAGACCCAGGCCAGGGGTCTTGCCTTATCACCCCTCTGGCTCCAGAAGGGACTAGTCTGAGGAGGTCTCAAGTGCTGGGGGCTCCTCATCTGCTCCGAAGTCCTTCCCACAGCTTTCCTGGAACCACGGGAGCTGCCATCTGAGGCTGTGAGGAATGACAGCTGACACTGATGGGCACAAGCAAGCGGATATCACAGCCAGGGCCTGACTTGAGCAGACTCCCTGGGCCCCGGCTTTCTGTGGGTTCCAAAAGGGCCCTCTGGGCTCTGGCCGAGCTGTTCCCAGGCCCTGCCTCCCATGAGAGGCGGAGAAGGCCCATTCAGGAGGGTCGAGTCCCACTGTGCTCTAAGCAGCTCTCTCCCCACTTACACATTTCAGATGCTTTTGGTCCTTCCGGCTTCCCATGGACTCGGGCCAAGTGACAAGTTGGTGCTGTGGACATATGTCGTCGCCATAATGGGAATGTTGACCTCACGCTCTCCCTGCTGGGGCCAGGCAGCTTGCACCCCGCCCCTGCTCTTGGCAGCTTCTGCTCTCTCGGGCACACACAGGACTTCTTTCCGCAGCCCCAACATACACAGAGCATTCATGGGCCTTCTATGGGGTCTTAGCCCATCACCTGCCTCACACTTCACCTGCCTGTACTTTTGAAATCTCTGAGGAGTCACCTCCTCAAGGTTCTGGGAACCCAGCCCAGTCCGTGCCGTGCTTGCTGTGCAAACACAAAGACCCTAGAATCGTGTGAAGTGGCATCTCTTAGCCTCTGAGTAAACCTGGTTAGGTGCAACAGTTTTCCCATAAACACACAAACTTAGCCGATCATAAGTTTTTTCGAGACTGAGCCCCAACTCCCACAGGAAAAAAAGAATGGGTCACGGGTGAGTGGCACCTGTCTTCTTTAGACAAGACTAGTGATCTCCCTGGGGCACCACTGTGCTTCTAACATGAACTACCCACACACACTTGATCACAAGCCAGGCCAGGGCCTGGGTCTGGAGTCTCTAACCAGAACCCTTGTGATTTATTATCTGACTGACTTCAAACTTGATCTCCCATTTAGGCAGAAGATAGGAGTTATATTTCTTGCCTGTCAAAAATTTAACACATAAAATCCCATGAATGCATTGCCTGGGCACACCCTCCACTGGGTCTCTGCAGGGGATGCCAGAGCCATCTCTGCCCACCCACATCACCATATGTACACATCTCCCTGTGCTAGGAGCCAACCTGTGCTCTAAGAGCAGATTTCACAGCAACCGAGGAATCATATCCAAATCTTTCCCGTCCTTCCCTTGCCTCCCTGAGCATGTGGTGGCCCCTGGCCATGCAAGAATGACAGCCATGGTCACACCTTCAGATTCTTTTTTAGTTGAATGAAGAATACAGTTGCTTTTTGACACAGATATCACAGGTGTCTGAAATCATGACTCCTGGGGAAACTGAGGCCCAAGGTGGTGATGTCACCTATCCCAGGACCTTACCTTCAAATTCCATGTGACCACGCCAAGACCTCTTTCTTTGACCTCAAACCTCACACCAGGTCTTGAGTAAGCTTGTCCTTGGTTGCCATCCCTAGTTTGGAGGTTCCCTGATTTTACATCTGTCAGGAACTAGCATTGGACATGGGTCACAAGGTGACAGAGAGCCCATGCTTGCTCAGGACAGATAACACTGGAGAGGTACAGACAGAAAAGTGCTGGGATGGGGTGGAGAGTGCGGAGGGCAGGGAACAGGCATTCTGGCTTCCTGTTGCCTCCATCCCTGGGCTATGCATGGAACAAAAGGTCTGGAAAGATGGTGGCCTATATGGCCTTACCCCAGTGAACAGAAGGCCACTTGTTCCCATGGCAATCTAGATCAGAATCTGGAGCACAGGCTAGCCCAGAGCATGTAGAGAGAGATGTACCAGTGATGCTGGGACACTGGAGGAAGTCTTTCTCCTGCAAGGTGTGCTTTAGTGGACAGGCAGTTACTGCAGTTAGGGCCTCTCTTTAAGACCTAAATGGAAAATGAGACTGTGAGCTTCCTCCCTTCTTGGGAGCCTGATGAAGGAGTCTGGGATGAACCTGAACAGGCTTAGGGACTGGTGCTAGCTGGCAGGATGCTAAAGGGCGACCTTTTGTGACACCGGCTCCTAACGTGGAAGCTGGGAATGGTGGATTGTGCTTGTAATTTGAGCACTTGGGAGGCTGAGGCAGGAGGACTGCCACAAATTCGAAGCTAGCCTGGGATACAGGGTGAGACCTGGTCTCAGAAAATCCAAGCTGCTGAGATGACTCAGTGGGTAACAAGTTTGCCGCACAAGCCTGGTGACCTGAGCTAGGATACCCAGGACCTGTGGAAAAGTAACCCAATCCTATGACCTCCTCAAGCACACCATGACAAAACTACAAGTCTTACATAGGTTGGACATGTAGCTCAGTAGTAAAACACTAGTCTAACAAGCATGAAACAGTGGTACATCCTCAGCAGGGCAGAAAAAGAAAGGAACAGTCTGGGGCTCCGCTTTGTCCTCTGGGGAGCTCAGTGTTGAAGTGATGGGTGAGAAACCCTGACAAGTAAGGGGGTCCAGCCCTCCAGCTGTCCCCAAGGCCATATTGGCACTTCTAGTCTCACTTCCTGAGCCCCCTTCTCTGCAAGGATCCTGGCTGACACTATGTAGAACAGAACAAATACTTCCCGAAGCCATCAACCTGCTGGAGAAGAAGTCCTAAATCACCGCTCTCTAAGCTAGGAACTAGGGGCTGCTTGTTACCCAGTAGCAGACCACAGATGTACTTTCTGCTGTGTCCTCCCCTGACTGAGGTCCAGCATCTGGGCCTGAACCTAAGAGGTGAAGGAGCCTGACCCACGTCATAGAAGACACAGGTGGTCAAGGCCCAGGAGACCCCTGAGCGACTGTCTTCACAAGGGTCTAACTTGAACCTGCAGAGGCAACACCGACAAGTGCTCTCAAAGTGGTGGCGAGTCACCCAGTATGTGTGGAGGTGGCTGTAAATCACTCCAGCCAACTGTGGCCATGCGGCAGCGACGTGGGCCTGGGAAGCCAGATTGACTTTCAACGAAGCCAGAACCAGGAATTTTTCTATAACGCCATCCTTTTAATTATTGGCTAAGCACTCAATGAGAATGGAGAGTTCTGGGCTCTGTGGAGAGGCCTCAGTCACAGCAAGCCACTGACTTTAGACAGGGCACATTCTTATCTCAGGCCTCAGCATCCCCATCTCTGAAGTGGACCTGTTTGGAGGGTGGCCGTGGCACACAGAGCTCACGACCATCCAGTCCCAATAGGAGCCCTCTGGTGACAGCTCTGCAGTCCCTGCTCTCAGTGGAGGCGCCCCCTGCCCTACACAGTGTTAACACCCTATTTGTCTAACTTACAACAACATTATTCTGACCATTATGACAGGGATTGCATTTTTATGGCAGGTTTGTGAGTTCCAGAACACTCCTGCCTGCATTATCTCAGGGTGCTGATGGAGTCTGAGGCTGGACAGCTGCCTCGGAGACCCTGGCCAGAGCCAAGCCAGCCTGTGAGCATGGAGCCCTGTTCCAAAAGCAGCTGGAGAGACAGGGCCCTCCTCCCAGTGCCACCCACACCCAGCTGGAATCCCAACCTTGCCATTCCCTGGGTGTCCCCAGCACAGTCTGTATATGGCTTTCCTTTCCCTCATCTGTACAATGGATGTGACCACATGGCCACCATGGACCTGTGGGACACGCAGACAGGCTCGGCAGTGTCTGCAGACAATCACAGCCAACGTCACTTTCGTGGCAGGAAGCGGAAACCAGGCAGGCACCCTGGGCCAAAAGCGGGGTGTGACCATGGAAAACCTGAAGGGTTCTAGGGGTTGTCAACTAAGGCAAGGCCTTTGAGGAAGTCAGGGGGTGGGGTTAAACTAGGGCAAGGCCTTTGAAGAAAACCCTCAAAGACAAGCTGGTGGGCTTCTTACCCTCCAGCAAGGGTCAGTAAAACCCCAGCTCTAGAATACTCAGGCCTTACCTGTCTTTGCCATTCCCCTGCAGGTGAGGGCAGGGCCAGGGGAGAGTTGGGACTAAGACCTAGGGAAACAACACCCACTTTCCAATGCTCTGAGCCCAGTTTCTGACTAGGAGCCAGCAAGTGCAGCTTTCTAATGTTTATTCATACCCATCACACCTGAGGCTCATTTAGCTCACCTTCTTCCTCAACCGTTCCCACAACCATCTCCAGAGTAGGGAACTAAAACTCAGAGAGGGTAAGCAACAAGCTTGAGGACACACAGGAAGGGATGTTGTGACTCCCTGTGACCACTCTGTGTGCATGCATATGTGTGAATGAACATACACATAAGGGATCGGGGCTATGCCAAAGGACTGGGGGTGGGGTGGGAGGGGGGAGAATGGTCACATCTCAATTATGCCACCAAATGAAGCAGGGCACGGCTGGGTGTCAGGTTACTCTGCTGGTCCGGACCTGTAAACTGGCTTGCTCTCACTTAATCCTCAGAACGCCTCCAGCAGGCCCTGTCTGCCGCTTACAAATGAGGAAACTGAGTCTCCAGAGTGCAACTCTGGCTTAAGGTCACAAAGCAGGAACGGTTACCCCCTCTTCGGAGGGTGTACCCACTCCCAGGACATATGGGGGTGGGTGGGTGGGAGGAAGAGGGAGCCACCAAGCTCCAGGATGCTCACCTAATGAGGCCCAGGCTTCAGTGGCCTCAGCAAGCCCCAGGTGACATAGGAGTTCCCTTCCCCCACCTTCCGGAAGGCAGCTGCTTTAAAAGGCCCTAAAAAAACGCTTTCAAGGCCTTATCAGCCTTGCCTCTCTGATGCCAATCAGGAAGCTTCCAGGTGCTGCACCAAGGGCCACCCCACCCCTTGGAGCTGTACAAACATTCCTCCCTCCCACTCTCCCTCCTGCCCAGCTTCCTTCTATTCAACAGCCACCAGGAGGTGCAGGGAGGTGGGCACGGGCCCTGATTGATGCTCCTCCTTTCAGCCTGGCCTTTCCCAGATTCTCCCTGGTGGTCCTTCTCCTCTCCCAGGAGTCCCTGGTTGTATCTCAGGTCACTGGGGACAAGGGTTACTAGCTGGCAGAAAGATGAGAACAGTGTTTAAAATGCAGATTCCCTCACCTTGCTCCCCACCCACCACATCACCAGCTGAGGCCAGCACAAAGACTGGGTCTACCTCTGCAATGAATTCTAACCTCATCTACACCCCTCAACTTCGGCAGGAGTCTGGCCCCTCCTGCCAAGTCTAAGCCTTCTGCCACTGTCCAGCCTCACCCTCCACCTACCAACCACCCCTCCCTTGGGGGCCTATGTGCAAGGATCTTGCTCAACCAAAGCTCACAGGAGACTGGGGGGGGGGGGGGGGGACGGACGACGACACAAGAGTTGACAGGATGAGAGCCTGGGCTGGGGAAACACAAGAGTTGACAGGATGAGAGCCTGGGCTGGGGATCCTAAAAGATGCCTCCTCGAGGAGTCTGGGGATGTGACTTAGTTCCTGGAGAGCATACTTGCCTAGCATGCAGAAGGCCCTGGGTTCAATCCTTAGCACCCCATAAACCAGGCATGATGGTGTACAACTGTAATCTCAACAATGGGGAGATAGAGGCAGAAGGAACAGGAGTTCAAGGTCTTTCTTGGCTACAGAGTCAGTTAGAGGTCAGTGTTGAGAATGTGTCCTTACCAGGACACTTCAATAAAGGTGCCAGGGGTAGCAAAGACAACCTGCAGGAGGCGCTGTAGGTTGCACTGATGGGGGACCCCAGAGGCAGGGTTCCTCCACAGGTGAGAATCCTCTGATAGCTGTCCTACCTCCCCAGCCGGTGCTCTACGGCCTTCTCAGAATGCAGAGGTGTGGTTATTCAGAAATCCTGAGGTCATCCCATAGTCCTAGATGGGAAAGTCTGAATACGTTCACATGTAGAGCTCAGTCCCAGGGCTGGAGGAGCAAGGCCTGACACCCAGATAATCACAATGCCGAGAAGGCACAGTCTGAGCCCAGTCATCACGCACTACACCTACAGGCAAGCCAAGGAAAGGAGCCCCAGGCCCAAAACAGCACATCAACTCTATGCTGAGTGTCTGCCAAGCGGGCCATTGGAGATGGACTGCAGAGGGTGTGGGCACCTTGTCCCACACCACGCAGCTTGCAGGGCTCACATTTGAAGCCTGAGCCATTGCTCCAGAAGACTGTGTCTTCTCCCACACCACCCTATGAAATCAGCAGTCCCTGGGTTCTCTCCCACAGCCAGACTGTTCCTCACCTACCACCTGCCCCTGGAGATGGATGGATGGATGAGTGAAAAAAATGAATGAATGATGGATGGATGGATGGATGGATGAATGATGGACGGATGGATGGAGGTTAGATGGATGGAGAATTGATGGAGAGGTGTATTTAGGGATGGATGCATGAATGCATGGAGCGGAGGATGAGAGAGTAGGTCCGCGAATAGAACTCTCCAGTGCTAGGTTTTAAATTGAAGCCTGGCTCTCCTTAACTAGACATACTCAAAAGCTACCTCCTCTGAAGTGAGAAACAGAAAAAAACAAACATACATACAAAACGACTGCAAACTTACCCCACATTCACCAGGGCTCTGGGCAGAGGAAGCCCACGAAGACAGAGCTTGGGCTCCCCACCCCATCAGAAGAGGTCCATGTGGCCCTTTGGCTGACCTGTTCTGTCCCTCAGTCTCAATACTTCCTTGCAGTCCTGTTTAAACTGTCCCCAGACTCTCCCTCTCCAGGAAGGCTTCCTTGGTTTACCCAGCCCTTTCCTTCCCGGATGCTTGTTCCGTGTTCACTCACTCAGTACACCATCCATTCGATGTGAGGTAGCTGACCGCACACTTGTCCCTGAGTACCCTGGGTATCAGAGCAAGCAGCTCTACACATTGGGATGCCACAGCCAACATGGCACTTTGAGTCACTTCCTCCTGGGGTTCATGGTCCAGAGAGCCAGGCACCATGAACAAAGAAACCAATACAGGTGCTACAAAGCCAAAAACGAGCTGGTAGCAAAATAATGTCAAGGAAGGCCTCTTGGAAATTGGCATGTGAACAGTTCTATGTTCCATAACTATGGACATACAAAAGGTCCTGGAGTTCCCTGCCTCTAGGGAACTCAAAGTCCAGAGCGCTGACCTTACTCTGCAAGACCAAATCTGGATATTCTCAACACCCTCAATCACTGAAGTCAACCATCTTCCCAAACACAAATCTGGCTAGGTCCCTCAATAAACAGCTTAAGAATCTCCAATAGTTCCCCACTTCCCTCAGCATCAAATCCATATGCCTTATTCTTCCATCCCAGCCTTTCTGCATCTGCCTGGTCCTCCTTTCTCAGTCTCACCTCACTCTGGTGCCCTCGAGGCACACTCCCTTAGGTCACACCCAAGGAAATGCCAGATCATCTGGCTCTCAGGCCTTTCCATATGCTGCTGGCTTGCCTGGCAACATTTTCCTCATCCCCACAGTCCCAAAGTCAACCGCCTCAACTCTGAAGAGACCAATCTGTAAAAACGCCAGGTGGCTAAGAAAGTTCATTGCCGGGAGAGTGGGGAGTGAGAAAATGAAACACAGCATAGAGCCATAAAAGAGGAAATAACCCTTTTCCAGCCCAAACTGTACCCCCAGGTGGCCCTCAACTTCCTTCTGGCAGTGCTTGGGGACACACTTCACACATTTGCTCTTGCCAACTATACTCTCTGTCAGCCTGTCCCTTGTCTCCCTGCCGGCTCCAGGGTCCAGCACCACCCTGCCAAAAAGGAAACGTCATAAATATTTGGAGAGCAGACGAAGGGCTGTGAGGGGGAGACCTCCACCTTTACATTCCATCTAGTAGTGAGTCGGCCACCATTGTCTGTCAGATGTGTCCCAGAGCTTCTCTCCCGTGTAAAGCCCCAGCTCCAGAGGTTCAACACTTTGCTTTTCCTGTAGGGGTCTTGTGCTCTGGGTGAGACACTATGCTCACCATTCGTGGAACCACTCCCCAATACACACACACACACACACACACACACACACACACACACGCACATGCACGTGTACCCCATCTTCTCTTACACCCCCTTTCCTGAGTATTCCACAGGCTGGGGCTGGGTAATCCTTACACTGCACCGCTCAGGCCAGCCCTGAGCTCTGGCTTGGGAGACAGAGCAGCCAAAATAGAAAGGCTGGCAGTGGTGGTGGCCTCAGCACTCTCTCTGGATGCTAGAGGCAAGGCCTGTCCTCTGTATTGTCCCTCAGACTGGGCTGCATCCAGGAGATCCCAAGTACACCCTGGATGTGCTATAGGCAGCACTGTTCACCCTACCTCCCAGCACAAAGGCCAAACCCAATTCTCGCAGTCAGATTATTCCCCATCCACTGTTGAGTGTGATCCTTACAACACATGGGGAAGATACCCACTGTGATCACCTTAAGTGACAGATGAATGGAAGGAGGTTTGGAGAAAGGTTTATGGGGTGGTGGGTATACAAAATGGAATCCAAAGAGAATAGCCAGAAGTCCTCCCTAGGGAAACTGAGGCCTCTACAGAGAAGAGAGCTGGCCCAGGGTCCCAAGTGAGTTTAGAAGCAGACCCCTGAGACTCACCTCACCCATATCTCAGTCCAATATAAGCTGATCATGATGGATTAAATTCTCTAGTGTCCTCCTACTCTGCCCCCAAATGGGCAGATCTTGTGACATCAACCGCCAACCAGCCCTGTGTCCAGGGCCAGGGCCCAGGCAGCCCACGGCCCCCCAGATTCTAACCACCCACTTGCCAGAGCTGGACAGACGTGGCCCTTCCATCTACCCCACAGTAATTAAAAACACACCCAGGCCTTCTCAAAAGCACAAGAGAGGCCAATTTTCTTCCCCTCCAGCCCCACCGACTGCAACCTAAATAGCAATATTTATGCCAAGCTCCCCATAATACTGTAAACATCCCAACGTATAGCGGGCCAGCACATGAGTCATTTCCCCAAAGCCGGAGTAATAAGTGGTACACCAACCAAATCCCAGGGAGCTCCCCGCCAGCAGCCGGGCTCCAGGGCTGCCCTCCACACCCAGGGCCCGTGGCACCCTCAGTGCCCTGGCCACCCCACTCTGGAAAACCGCAGGCAGCCTCCAAATCCTGCAGGAGCCGGAGGACAGCTGCCTTGGTGCCAAACACGATGGCTGCCATCCAAGGACTCCCCGTTCTCCCCCCACTGCGGTCACTAAAATGTTCATTACTAAGAAAGGAACTAAGTTATAGCATGGGGTCCTCCACTATGCCTGCAGTGGCCGTGCCTGGCCTCCTCAGGACTTCTTCACACCTAACCCAAAAGTGGCCCAAGAATAGGACACTCTATGCCTCACCTCTCAAGCTCTCGGTGGCACACTCCTGGAAGGGGTCACCCTCTTTAGGGGCAAAAAAAAAAAAAAAAAAAAAAAAAAAAAAAAAAAA
>CAJQZJ010021633.1:0-12039 GCA_907164525.1 Lophiomys imhausi | reverse complement strand
ATATATATATATATATATATATATATATATATATATATATATATATAGTGTGTATATTTGCCTGGTCTCCAACTTACTATGTAGATTAGGGTGGCCGCTAATTTATTTTTTGCCTTCATCTCACCTTCATCTTTGGTGTAGCTGGTGTTATAGACACTTGTCCCCAACTCTGTTTGGAAGTAGATTTTAAATAAAATATAATTGCAAGTAAAGATGACAATTTTATCAATAAATTTTTGGGTGGCAAAAAATGATGTAATAATATATTTAAAATATATGCATATTATGAAAAGCTCCTTTTTATATTAATTTCAAAGTTAAATCAATCATCTGGAAAAGTACATTGCCCAAAGTATGACTAATTTAGTCCAGAAATTTAAAGAACAATAAATTTTTATATTAGAGAATTTATTTCTTTAGATAGAAAAACAACTTCCTGAACAGAACACCAACAGCTCAGGACTTGAGATCAACAATCAATAAGTGGGACTTCATGAAACTGAAAAGCTTCTGTAAGGCAAAGGACACTGTCATTCGAACAAAACGGCAGCCTACAGACTGGGAGAAAATCTTCACCAACCTACATCTGACAGAGGGCTAATATCCAAAATCTACAAAGAACTCAAGAAATTAAATGCCAAGAAACCAAATAATCCAATCAAAAAATGGGGGACAGAGCTAAATAGAGAATTCACAAAGGAGGAATCCCTAATGGCCGAGAGACACTTGAAGAAATGCTCAACATCCTTAATCATTAGAGAAATGCAACTCAAGACGACTCTGAGATTTCATCTCACACCTGTCAGAATGGCTAAGATCAAAAACTCAAATGACAGCACATGCTGGCGAGGGTGTGGAGAAAGGGGTACCCTACTCCATTGCTGGTGGGAATGCAGGCTTATGCAACCACTATGGAGGTCAGTCTGGCGATATCTTAAAAAACTCGGAATAGCTCTGCCTCAGGACCCAGCCATACCACTTCTGGGTATACACCCAAATGCCTCTTCACGGAATCATAAGGAAGTTTTCTCATCTATGTTTATAGCAGCCTTATTTGTAATAGCTAGAAACTGGAAACAACCCAGATGTCCCTCAACCGAAGAATGGGTCAAAAAACTGTGGAACATCTATACAATGGAATATTATTCAGCTATCAGGAAAAATGAAATTATGCAATTTGCAGCCAAATGGATGGAACTAGAAAAGCTCATCCTGAGTGAACTAACCCAGACTCAGAAGGACACTTATGGCATCTATTCACTTATAGTAGGATTTTAGCTATTTAGTAGAAGGTATCGATACTACAACTAGCACACCAAAGGGAACTTGGACATAGACTTCTTATTTTTTATTTTTATTTATTTTTTATATATTAGTTATATTTTTCTATTTTTTAGTATTTTTTATCTATTGTATGCTTATTGGTTTGTTTGTTTAGTAGTTCTCTCTCCCGGGCAACGAGACACTTTTCACTGATGGTACTGCCTCGTAGACCCCCAATGAATGAAGAGGCTCTTGGCCCTCATACGACCTCTCAACTGAGATGAGGGACTGTTATATAAGGACACCCCACCCCAGAGAATTGGGATGGAAGGGGTAGGAGGTAAAGAAAAAAATGAAATATGATGTTTTGGCCTTTTACTACTAATGTCATAAACTGTTTAGGGTAATTAAGAAATGCAAACTAATGGTTATGCAAGCCGGTCATTCAGTTAAGTACTATGACAGCCTATTATAGTTACTTTCTAAGCTAATCAGAAATAAACCGGCAAGAGACAAGCAACATCTGCTTACCCTAATATAAGAGATAGATAGGGCCTCTTCAAAAACATCAAGAGATCTGCAGAATATGGCATTCCAAGATGTTTTTGTAACTTTAGATTTTTTTATATCAAGACATATCAACTCCTGACAGCATCCCCTATTCTCCTCCAAGTAGAAGATGAGAATCGAAGAATCTCCAGTGGGAGATGACTGAATTAGTCGCAAGCCTATCTCTTGGTAGGAAAAGCCCCCTGCCCCAACTGTAGACAGAATGCTGTCCAAAAAGGACAAAACCTGGAAGCAGGTAAGTCGACAGCCTAGCTCTGCAAAGACAGGGTAGGCAAGTCCTTCATAACCCCTGCTCTACAATCAATGTCTGTCAGAGAAACAGGGCCAAATGACTGAAGATCGATGCTGTAATGTATGGAGAGAAAATGGGAACTGTCCAGGCAGCCACAGGTATGTCATTTCTTAGTTTGGGAAGCTGCAGGCCCTGTACTTCCTATAAAATCAGATATATTTATCCCTCTCAGGTCTCTGAGGTGGTTGAAGAACAGATAGCTAGTCTCATAATTAAATTTTGAGTTGTTTAGGAGTCAAGAGAGTGTTATAGATCTAAGAAGATACTTTTAAAATTGTGTTGCAAGTTAGTATGAATGTTGAATCAGATATAGACCTTTAAATTCATGGAGATGTTTAGATAGTAGAATGTTAAAGTCAGGTACCAAATACATATGGACTGGTCATTGGGAATGTACGTTAACCCATATAACCCTCATAACTGTGGCCTAATTACCTCTGTTGTATTGTATTGTATTTATTATTATAAGAGAAAGAGCCATTTGTTGGACTGAAAGGGGAAACTGTAGCGGGAAATAAGATAACCTTAAACTTAAAAGAAAAAAAAAGGGAAGAGGATAGGGGGTTGAGGGTGGGAGGGTGGGACTGGAGGGGTTATAGGGAGGGGACTGCGATTGAGATGTAACTTGAAGAAATAAAAAATAAAGGAAAAAAATGATAAAAAAAGAAAAGCAAGGATAGCTCTCATCTTGTGTTTGCAAGTTTAAAACCAGGCATAAAAGAATAGTTCAGCCTATCAATATAATATCCTACATTTACAGTACATTGGAATAGTGAATGAGTATTTACAAACTGCAGAATATTATATAAAAATGAATCTAATATTTGTTCTTGCCAAAACATCATAAATCAGAAATAAAAGAGATTAGTAATCTTTTAAAAAATTTAAATACACTATCTTAAAAATATATTTATATAATGTATATAATAGAGTTGGAGAGATGGGTCAATGTTTATGAGCAGTGGCTACTCTTCCAGAGGGCTGGGTTTGATTTGCAGAACCCACAGGACTGCTCACATTCATGCAACTCAAATTCAAGGGAATCTAAAGCCCTCTTTTTCAGGCTGCAGGCATAAATGTGGTACATATAAATGCATGCAGACAGGTCATACACATAAAATAAATAAATCTTTAGAGAATAATTTTAAATGCCTAATAGTAAGTGGTGAAATGTAACTGCAGAAGAATGACGTTTTGTTTCTTTCTGGTTTTGGAAAAATACACAAGGAAACAAAACAAAAATTAGTTCTATTACTGACAATGCTACTTTTTTGTTATTGTTCTCATACATTTTAATTTAATTTTTTATTCCAGGTACCATGAAAATTATATACATATGTATATATATACATATATGTTATGTTTATTTATTATTTCAGGTTACATATCCATCACAGTACCTTCTTTCAACCCCTCCCAGTTCATCCTCTCACCCTCTACCCCCATCCTTCCATCCTACTCCTCCAGAGTGGAGTGTCCCTACATATCAGTCCCCTACCCCAGTTCAGCAGTCATATGAAGCCAACAGCATCCTCATACACTGGGGGCCTACAAGGCATCCCCACTAGGGCAAAGTTTCTCATTGACAGGTAAGCAAGTCTATGTTCCTGTTCCCTTTGGTGCATGGGTGTAGTATAAATCTATTAGAAGAGAAAGTGGGTAAAACCCTCGAACTCATTGGCACAGGTGACAACTTCCTGAACAGAACACCAATAGCTCAGGATCTAAGACCAACAATCAATAAATGGGACCTCAAGAAGCTGAAAAGCTTCTGTAAGGCAAAAGATACTGTCAATCGAAAAAAAAAAAAAAAAACAGCAGCCTACAGACTGGGAAAAAAAATCTTCACTAACCCCACATCTGACAGAGGGCTAATATCCAAAATATGCAAGTACTCATGAAATTAAGTACCAAGAAACCAAATAATCCAATTAAAAATTGGGGAACAGAGCTAAACAACGAATTCACAAAGGAGAGATCCCTAATGGCTGAAAGACACTTGAAGAAGTGCTCAGCATTCATCATCATCACAGAAATGCAACTCAAGAGGACTCTGAGATTCCATCTCACACCTGTCAGAATGGCTAAGATCAAAAACTCAAATGACAACATATGCTGATGAGGTTGTGGAGAAAAGGGAACACTCCTCCATTGCTGGTGGGAGTGCAAGATTGTATAACCACTATGGAAATCAGTCTGAAGATATCTTTGGAAACTTGGAATAGCTCTACCTCAAGACCCAGCCATACTGCTTCTGGGTATATATCCAAATGATTCCTCACCAAAGCACAAGGAAGTTTCCTCATCTATGTTCATAGCAGCCTTATTTGTAATAGCTAGAAAATGGAAACAACCCAGATGTCCCTCAACTGAGGAATGGATAAAAAAAAAAAAAACTGTGGTACATCTACACAATGGAATAGTACTCAGCCATTAGAAACAAGGAAATTATACAATTTGCAGCCAAATGGATGGAACTAGAGAAGCTCATCCTGAGTGAGCTAACCCAGAACAGAAGGATGCACATGGCATCTATTCACTTATAATCGGGTTTTAGCTATATAGTACAGGATAATTATACTACAGCCAATGCACCAAAGGGACAATGCTTCTTAAGAATATGATGTAATCACATCTCTTACCTCAGGGCTCATGGCTCAGGGAACCCATATGGAAAAAGAGGCAGAAAGATTCTAATTGACTACAGGGATGGAAGACACCAAGTCAATAAGGCCTTTCAAACCAGCAGGTCCAATGCACATGCAAACTCACAGAGACAGTGGCAGCATGAAGAATATGCACAGGTCTAAACCAGATGATGTCTCAGTGCTAGAAGAAGTGAACACAAGCCCCCAACCCTAACCCAGAAGCTGTCTCCAACTTAAATAAGCTATAAATGCTGGCAAAGGAAAATTAGTTTTCCCCAATAGTGTCTGGATGTGTATACAAACCACTCTTAAGGGTAAGCCCCAGGCCTTGCAGCAGATGACCAACAAAAAATGACCTCAATAATATTTTTGTCTCTCTTAATGCTTTGGGCATTTTTAACCTCATAGGTCATTTGCTTATATATTACAGTTTCTAATTTTGTGTTTTATTGAATTTCTATTTGTGTGACTATGTGTTTCTGTATTCTGTACTTTTCCTTTGGCTCCCTTTTTTTCCCTTCCATTTGTTAGTTTTGTCCTATTCTGGTTTGACTGTATTTTTTCTTATTTTCATCTGATAAGCCTGTTTTGTAATGAGAGAGAAAGAAGGGGTGTGGATTTGGATGGGCAAGGAGATGGGGAGGATCTGGGAGGAAATGAGGAAGGTGTAATCAGAATATATTGTACAAAAAAATCTATTTTTTAATAGAAAAAAAGAGAGAATGTGGTATAATCTTTCTGCCACATTAGTTCCTAATTCTTTCCTCTTGTGTTGAACTTGCTGCTTAAACGCCCTTCCCTCTTCCCATATCAATATGAGAATTAGGTGGAGGACTATATACTCTAGAATTCCAAAGGGAAATAATTTGAAGGAAGCAGAGCCGAGGACAGAGCATCACATGTTTAGTTCCTTCTCCTAATCCCTGTCAATTTATGAAAGTGGAGGCAACAGCATTGTGGTACTGAAGAGAAGAAAATATTTAGAAATATGAGCAGTGAGACATGAAGGTATTTCTTAATAGTTTTTCACTGTAGCTGGGACACAATACTTATTTCTATATTATAACCATTATTCAATAGTATTATAGAATATGAAGTCATTAAAAGTAATTGTAGCTTTAGGAACTGAATTAGTCAAAAGTAATTTGTTTTGTTTTGTTTTGCACATATTATAGTCCTCTGTATGCATCCTGGAATAAAATGAATGTATGCAACATTGAGAGTTCTAGATTGTAGGATGTATTGCCAATTTTTGAAAATAGAAGAAAATTATAAAAAAAAGCATAAAACAAAATGTGAACAGATGGAGAAATATGGTATATTTATTGATGAGAGTATACATTTTATAAAAATGATTATTTTCCTTCAAATCACTTTTTATCCCCAATAAAGTCACAGTTACAGATCCAAAGGGTTTATTTTCTGCAGAAATTTCCAAAGTGACTTAAAAATCTTATGAGAAGAAATGTTTCAATGATAATCTAGGAAACAAATACAGCAATAAATATAAGAAGACTGGATAATAAAAAAAACAGAGACAGATTTTTACAATAATAGAAACTTGATATGCTTGATGGACAATAAGTCCGTAAAAGGAGGTTATTTAATATATTATATTCATACAATTGTCTTTAATGTGAAATATTACCATGACATAAAAAAGAATAAATTGTGTAACTTATAAAACGAGATTCATATTAAATCTGAGGAGATAATGAGCGAAATTGTCATAATTTGTTATAAAAAATGTTCTTTAAAAGAGACACTGGAAACAGGTAAGTTTGGTAAGTATAAACCTGTACTGCATAATAGGGTTTTGGCTAGCAGTGAGCTACATATGCAGTGGACATTCCATATAATCATGTTTGTCCAGAAAAATTCTTGTCACCTATTATTTTTACTGTATATTTTCTGCATTTATATATATAAGTACAGTTATTTATCATAATTAGTATACTAACTGGCTGAAATTCTGTGAACAATAAGCTCCAACATATAGCATATGTATGTAATAAGCTTTACTACTAAGGTTTATTTGGTGTGCATATTGTGTTTGCACAGTGGTAAAACTGTCTAATGTAGCCAGGCTTTTTGCTACTTTATTGGGTTCTTTTTCTTATCTCCCTACACCACCCCTATCATTTCCAACCAACCCCCAAACACTAGGTAGTAGGGAAAAAAGGTTAGAGGGGAAAGGGGGCATCAATATCATTAGATTACTTACTGCTGATTAAGGGTATCGAGTTCCTTAGGGTGAGTTTGATCTTTGTTGTCAGGTTATCTCTAACTAGCAACCAGCAATCTAGCAAAAAAGAGTCAGCAACAGCAGCAGGAGCAACTAGCAACAGGAACTGCAGGAGGATGAGCATCAGCTGCCTCAGCCTCTCGGGGCTCTGACATTTTTTATACCCTCTGAAGAGTCTCCAGAATTCCCAATATAAACTATCTGCAGCTGGTAAAATCACACCCCTGTCAGAATGTGAGACAAATTGTGTAGTTAGCTGCTGTGGACAATCTGAAGCACACCCCATATCCCACACCTAGGATTGAAATGAAAACACATTCACATAACATTTCTATGTTAAAACAAAAATTAACAAAAATCCAGTTCTTGCTACATTTCCCCCTTTCTGCTTTAAGCCACTAATCTTACTGTGTTTAGTGAGAAATTATAAACAGAGACATTTTCAATGAACTAAACACTTTTCAGATCAGTAGTCAAGGTGTTCTTTTATAACCTACTGATTCTCAGATACTTGTCTCTGAAATGGCTTGCAATTTTTTGCTGTGGGGCCTCAAGCATTACGGCCCACTTTTTTGTTACTTGATAGCATGAATTTCCCTTGGATATCCCTCTTGGTCCTACAGTCATTGGTCCAATGATTTCCCTTGTTTCACATCGGCAAACCCCAGATAGTCTAAGCATTCTTTTTTTTTTTTACTCTTTATTTATTACTTCAATTTACATCTCCATCACAGTCCCCTCCCTTCACACCTCCCAGACCTACCCTCTCACCCTCTTCCCCTTCTCCTACCTATCCTACTCCTCCAGTGTGGGGTCCCCTACATATCAGCCCCCTTCAATTCAGCAGCCATATAAGGGCTAAGACCTTCCTCTTGCATTGGAGGCTTACATGGCAGCTCCACTAGGGCAAAGTATCCCACTACAAGTAACAAAGTCCATGTTCCTGTTCCTTTGTTCTGTTGATTGTAAGACAGTTATCCTGTACTATATGGATAAAATTCAACCATAAGTGAATAGATGCCATGTGCATCTTTCTGGGTCTGGGTTAGCTCACTGAGGATGGCCTTCTCGAGTTCCATCCATTTGGCAGCAAATTGCATGATTTCCTTGTTTCTGATGACTGAGTAGTGCTCCACTGTGTAAATTTACTACAGCTGTTTTATCCATTCATAGGTTGAGGGACATCTAGGCTGTTTCCACTTTCTAGCTATTACAAATAAAGCTGTTATGAACATTGATGAGATATCCATGTGGATTGGTGAGGAATAAGGAATCGTTTGGATGTGTACACAGGAATGGTATGGATGGTAACACAATCCACGATATAAACAAGATGAAACAAAAAAAAACACATGATCATCTTGCTAGATGCTGAAAAAGCATTTGACAAAATCCAATACTCGTTCATGCTAAAAGTCCTGGAGAAAGCAGGTATACAAGGACCATACCTAGAAATAATAAAGACACATCTTTGATCCCTTCAGATGGGAAACACAGGTCTCTGCCCAATAATTAGAGTTCAGAGACACACACATGGGATTTGGAGGGACCTAGGTTTGGAGGCTACTTACAAAAGGCCTTCTCAATGCAGGCAGATTGTCCTTTGGGATCTCAAAATATATACACTGGAGCTGGTTTAGCTCCAAGGTGACAGAATGATTTCTTCTTTAACCCGGATTGAAAGATAACGCTTTGTATGTTGTCGGAAGGCCAAATTTGCTTCAGGAGAAGTACTACCTAGCCCCCCCCCTCAAAAAAAAAAGAGAGGGCAATTGTCCCAGGGTTGGGATTGGGGCAGGGCTCTGTTCTTATCGTTCCAGGAGAATCAAAGCGTCCATTAGGGGAGCCCGGGGACAGCTGGACAGCGGAAACCTCAGCAGAGAGCAGAATCAGGCACCAAGGAGGATGAGTGACCCAGTTGATTCTGCCTGGCAGACTTCCTCAATAGCTGTCTCCATCGGGGGCCTGCAACCACCACAGCAATCCAATGTCGCTGGGACCGTTCAGCTCTACACAATGCCCCGGCCGGAACCTCAGTGAAGCCTGCAAGATCAGCTTCTGCCTACAAACCCCTTAGGTCATCTAAACAACTGAGAACAGAAGGACTGAACATAAAAGGATTGTACTAACATTTTTAACCATTTTTTCCATTTGAGTTCGGGCCCCAAACAGGTCTACTACGACCCAAATCAGCAGGAAGTCACTTTAAGAGAGGGACGTCCCATGCCCAGAGGGTGGCGAAGGTGTTTCTCTGCCCTTCTTTTTGGTTATTTGAAGGATAACTGAAAACTCCGATATTTAAGGGAAGAGATTACAAGCTGATAAATGGTCCTGTTTAATGGGTTTTGGAGGTTAGCTCCAGGGACTTCCTACTTTTCCTTTTCTGTATCCTTCTTCCTCTCCTATGTAGGACTGCATAGGCTTGAGAAAAATGAGATATAGACATAGCACAGGAAAGTCCAAGAAGAAGGGGCAGATTATTGAATATGCACTTATACCTTTGTATATTGATACAAAATTGGTAGTTTATTAGGCTAAAGTGGTATTGAACATTGTTTATTGTGCAAAAATAAGATTGTATTGGATTACATCGGTATTGATCTTTGTATAATGATACAAAATTAAGATTACAGTTGGCCACAATGGTATTGACCCTTGTATATGGACGTAATATTAAGATTGTATTGGGCTACATAGGCATTGATCTTTGTATATTGATACATAATTAAGAGTATATTTAACCACAATTGAATAGATCTTTGTATATTGATACAAAATTAAAGGTAACGCTTCCTAATGGTATAATACCTAGAGATACTTAAAAATAAAATGTGAAGCTCTGGCCTCTTGATACCAACCATCTAAAACGGTCTAGAATAGTTAAGTAAAACAAACTCCTAGTCATGCAAACATGTCACTTTGTTAGCTACTATGACAGTCTATCATAGATATTCTCTAAACTACCCAGTAATCAAGTTGCTAAGAGACAATCAACATTTGCTTATCTAAATACAAGAGATGGATAGGGCATCTTCAAACACCCCAAGAGATCTGCAGAATATGGCATTCAAAGATGTTATCTTAAATTAAGATTTTCTTTTCTTTTTTTTGATATCGAGACATATCAGTGCCTGACAGCACCCCCTATTCTACTCCAAGTAGAAGATAAGCATCGAAGAACCTCCACTGTAAGATGGTTGAATTAGTGGCAAGCCTATCTCTTGGCATGAAAAAACCCCTTGCACCAACTGGAGACAGACTGCTGTCCAAAAAGGACAAAACTTGGTAGCAGGGAAGTCGACAGCCTAACTCTGCCAAGACAGGGTAGGTAAGTCCTTCATAATCCCTGCTCTACAACATATGTCTGTCAGAGAAACAGGACCCAAAGGCTGAAGACTGATGCAGGAATGTATGGAGAGAAAATGGGAACTGTCCAGGCAGTCATTGGTATGTCCTTTCTTAGTTTTGGAAGCTGCAGGCCCTGCACTTCCTATATAAGCAGATATATTTATCCCTCTCAGGTCTCTGAGGTGGTTGAAGAATAGACAGCTAGAGTCTCATAGTTAAATTTTGAGTTGTTTAGGAATCAAGAGGGTGTTATAGATCTAAGAAGATACTCTGAAAAGTGTGTTGCAAGTTAGTATGAATGTTGAGTCAGATATAGAACTTTAAACACATGGAGATGGTTAGATGGTAGAATGTTAAAGTCATGGGCCAAATATGTATGAACTAGGCATTGGGAATGTATACTGGGCCATTTAACTCTCATAAATGTGGCATATTTATATCTGTTGTTTTGTATAATACTTACTGTTATAAGAGAAGGAACCATCTGTTGGACTGAAAGGGGAAAACTTCTGGGGGGAGGAGGGTGGAAGGGCGGGATAGGAAGGGGGAATAGGGAGGGGTTTGTGACTGAGATGTAACTTGAAGAAAAAAAAAATAAAGTATTTATAAAAAAAAATATTCATTCCTTTATCTCCTACCATTTCCTCTACAGCATTGAAAATCTTATTTCTCATTCTACCTAGACTCACATCTGGGAACAACTTATAACCAGGACTTTACTACTTTCTTGTTTGTTTTTACTTACCTCCCTGCACCACCCCTATCCATTCCAACCTCCCAACAGTAGGTAGAAGAGAAAGAAGGTCAGGGAAGTCGACAGCCTAGCTCTGCCAAGACAGGGTAGGTTAGTCCTTCATAACCCCTGCTCTACAATAAATGTCTGTCAGAGAAACAGGACCAATAGGCTGAAGACTGATGCTGGAATGTATGGAGCGAAAATGGGAACTGTCCAGGTAGTCACTGGTTTGTCATTTCTTAGTATTGGAAGCTGCAGGCCCTACACTTCCTATATAATCAGATATATTTATCCTTCTCAGCTCTCTGAGGTGGTTGAAGAATAGACAGCTTGAGTCTCATAGCTAAATTTTGAGTTGTTTAGGAATCAAGAGGG
The DNA here is from genome assembly GCA_907164525.1 of Lophiomys imhausi. NCBI lineage: Eukaryota > Metazoa > Chordata > Mammalia > Rodentia > Muridae > Lophiomys > Lophiomys imhausi. The sequence continues at coordinate 562 of CAJQZJ010021633.1, read as the reverse complement.
CGTTCTAGATCTAAGAAGATGGTTATAATAGTGATGCAAGTTAGTATGAAAGCTAAGTCAGTTATAGAACTTTAAACTCATGGAGATGGTTAGAAGGTAGAAGGTTAAAGTCAGGGGCCAAATATGTATGAACTGGACTTTGGGAAGGTATACTGGGCCATTTAACTCTCATAAATGTGGCATATTTAATTTTGCTGTTTTGTATAGAATTTACTGTTATAAGAGAAAGAACCATTTGGTGGATTGAAAAGGGAAGCTGTTGGGGGGGAAGAGGGTGGAAGGGTGGGACAGGAAGGGGGAATAGGGAAGAGTTTGTGACTGAGATGTAACTTGAAGAAAAAAAAATAAAGTACTTATATAAAAAAAGAAATGAGGGCTGGAGAGATGGCTCAGCGGTTAAGAGCACTGGCTGCTCTTCCAGAGGTCATGAGTTCAATTCCCAGCAACCACATGGTGGCTCACAACCATCCATAATGAAATCTGGTGCCCTCTTCTGCCCTGCAGATATACCTGCAGACAGAACACTGTATACACAATAAATAAATCTTTAAAAAAAAAAAAA
>CAJQZJ010021626.1:0-11583 GCA_907164525.1 Lophiomys imhausi | reverse complement strand
GAGAGAGAGAGAGAGAGAGAGAGAGAGAGAGAGAGAGAGAGTTTCCATGGTCTTCTGGCTCCAACATCATCACCCTCAAACTTCCCATCGTCTGCCACAGAGATTCTTATTCCTGACATCTGGATCTCCCTCACAGCAGGAAACCTGGGCAGCTTGGAAGCCTGTTCACTGGCTCCAGACAGTCACCCATAGGGAAGTTAGGGTTTATTCTACTGTTTTCTTATGAAAAACTAACATCTGACCCTCATTGCTGGTGGGAAAGGGAAGGGCTCACACAAAGGTGGGGCAGGATAAGGCATGCTCTTTAGCCTACCTTAGAATGATGCTCATGGTCATTTTGGATCTGGGCTGTTGATGTTATCTGATTCTTTATTTAAGTTGCTGTGTAACAAGTCTTCATCAGGTTTTTTCAGCTTCTTTAGGAACCATACCATGTCATAATGAACACAGATTTGGGTTTTTTTGGTTTTTTGCTTTTGTTTTTTGTTGTTTGTTGTTTTCTTCTTCTATTTGAATGATTTCTTAATGATTTAACCTTGGCTTGTTTGGGTTTAGAAAGTAAGATTGTGACTTTTTTCCTGTCTTGAATGGCTCTCTTCCAGTCCTCGTCACTTTGCTGAGGCCCATAGTTGACTGCCGAGTGCATGCTTAGGGCACAGATACAAATCAGTTTCTTAATGGCTATAGATTTCACATGGAGAACTCCACATGTGTTTCTTGTTTTTCTCCCTTTTATGTTGCATTCTTCTGCTGAATCGTTTTATTGGCAGTGGGGGAGATGCCAGATTATTTACAGGATCTGGACGAGGGGAGTGTGCTGCTATTTATGCTATGACTGGAGAATGCCAACATAATCAGTGAGAACAGCAACATTTGGTCAAATAAGCATTTTCTAAATGATTAGCATAATGCTGATAGCTTAGAGCACTTAACCAAACAATCACTTTGAAGTGATTCAGAAACACACTTAGCCCAATACCTGGTAACCACTTCAATCTTCTAAACATAGAAAAACCCTGTTTGAAATCTGGGTGGTTAAGAGCCTGTCTTGGGAGAATGAGGTTCTGCCTCTGATTCTGCTGTTGAGCATCAGGGAAGTGATGTGACACATTCCTTAACCATGTGATGACTGGGGCTCGTCCTCTGGAAAGTGAATGGAGTTTAATAGTTATTCGGAGATATGGTGTGTTTGAGAGGATAATGAAAATTAGATTGCTCATAGATACACATGCACATGAAATTTGCAACAACTTCCAAGTGTTTACCATCTTCCTAACAATAACCCACTTACCTTCCAGAATTGTCCTTAGGAACTCTTAGAGCAGATGACCTTGAAAACCACGTGCAAATTTCTATGACTTCATGATTCTGTGAATCGTTCTCTTACAGTGCTTACGGATGTGTACATCCCCAACCATGCCTTCTGGTCAAACCCTTTGTGTGGCTGTTATGTGGGAGTTATGGATACGCAAAAACATGTTTCTTCCTGTGCCTCATTCACTAAGGTAGACTTATCAAGATCTAGGAGGAATGGGGAACTAGGCCTACCTCAGAAACAGTTGGGAGTGGTTGACAGGCACCACCTTCTGGAGAAAATTCGAAGTAAATGTCAAAGTTGATCCCTGACATAGCCAAGGTGTGTAGGGTGAAGCTCCCCCTTACTTCCCAGGTAGTCTGACTCCTATCACTTAACTGACTCTTTTGCTTTTATTTTAATGGTGGGTATCTACTGATCACCTCAGGCAACACACAGATTATTTTATTCAGAAAATTAATTGTTAATTGAAAGAATGCTAACTTTCTTTGGAGATTTTATTGTAGCAAATCTTTTGAAGATAACTGGGCTATATAGTTCACACTGAAAATCGTCAAGTGATTTAAATATGACTTGACATTAAAATGTTGGCGAAATAATTGAAAGTACTTAGAAGTAATAGGGAAAGTATTAAGAAAATAAAAAAGCTGAGCATGGAACCGATGCCTGTCTGTTATCACTGTGTTCTGGAGGCTGTGTCAGGAGAAGTACAAGTTCTAGGGCAGCCTGCGCTATGTCAAAGACAGGGAGAGAGGGAGAGAAAGAGAGAGAGAGAGGGAGGGGGGATAATAGCAAATAATTTATCTTGAATATAATGACGATGGCTAAAATGTTCCTCTACAATAGACTAATACATAAAAGACAAAAAAAGATTGGGTTAAAAATTATTTTAACCAATATACAAAGGTATAAGGGCATATTCAACAATCTGCCCCTTCTTCTTGGACCTTCCTGTGCTATGTCTATATCTCATTTTTCTCAAGCCTATGCACTCCTACATAGGAGAGGAAGAAGGATACAGAAAAGGAAAAGTAGGAATTCCCTGGGGCTAACCTCCAAAACCCATTAAGACAGGACCATTTATCAGCTTGTAGTCTCTTCCCCTACATAACAGAGTTTTCAGTTATCCTTCAACTAACCAAAAAGAAGGGCAGAGAAACACCCTCCCCACCCTCTGGGCATGGGATGTTGCTCTCTTAAAGTGACTTCCTGCTGATTTGGGTCGTAGTAGACCTGTTTGGGGCCCCAACCCAAATGGGAAAAATGATTAAAAATGTTAGTACACTCCTTTTATGTTCAGTCCTTCTGTTCTCAGCTGTTTAGATGACCTAAGGGGTTTGTAGGCAGAAGCTGATCTTGCAGGCTTCACTGAGGTTCCTGCCAGGGCATTGTGTAGAGCTGAACGGTCCCAGTGACATTGGATTGCTGTGGTGGTTGCAGGCCCCTGATGGAGACAGCTATTGAGGAAGTCTGCCAGGCAGAATCAACTGGGTCACTCGTCCTCCTTGGTGCCTGATTCTGCTCTCTGCTGAGGATTCCGCTGTCCAGCCATCCCCTGGGCTCCCCTAATGGACGCTTCGATTCTCCTGGAACAATAAGAACAGAGCCCTGCCCCAATCCCAACCCTAGGACAATTGCCCTCTTTTTTTTTTCTGGGGGGGATGGGGGGGGCTACGTAGTACTTCTCCTGAAGCAAATTTGGCCTTCTGACAACATACAAAGCGTTATCTTTCAATCCGGGTTAAAGAAGAAATCATTCTGTCACCTTGGAGCTAAACCAGCTCTAGTGTATATATTTTGAGATCCCAAAGGACAATCTGCCTGCATGGAGACAGCCTTTTGTAAGTAGCCTCCAAACCTAGGTCCCTCCAAATCCCATGTGTGTGTCTCTGAACTGTAATTATTGGGATCAGGGACCTGTGTTTCCCATCTGAAGGGATCAAAGATGTATTCCACCACTCCTGGATCTAAGTCTTTCTCTATTTAGAGTTTGCCCTGCATCAGGCTGACCTCTTGGCATGAAAAAACCCCTTGCACCAACTGCAGACAGACTGCTGTCCAAAAAGGACAAAACTTGGTAGCAGGGAAGTCGACAGCCTAACTCTGCCAAGACAGGGTAGGTAAGTCCTTCATAATCCCTGCTCTACAACAAATGTCTGTCAGAGATACAGGACCCAAAGGCTGAAGATTGACGCTGGAATGTATGGAGAGAAAATGGGAACTGTCCAGGCAGTCATTGGTATGTTCTTTCTTAGTTTTGGAAGCTGCAGGCCCTGCACTTCCTATATAAGCAAATATATTTATCCCTCTCAGGTCTCTGAGGTGGTTGAAGAATAGACAGCTAGAGTCTCATAGTTAAATTTTGAACTGTTTAGGAATCAAGAGGGTGTTATAGATCTAAGAAGATACTCTTAAAAGTTTGTTGCAAGATAGTATGAATGTTGAGTCACATATAGACCTTTAAACTCATGGAGTCGGTTAGATAGTAGAATGTTAAAGTCAGGGGCCAAATATGTATAAACTGGACATTGGGAAGGTATACTGGGCCATTTAACTATCATAAATGTGGCATATTTATATCTATTGTTTTGTATAATACTTACTGTTATAAGAGAAGGAACCATCTGTTGGACTGAAAGGGGAAACTTCTGGGAGGAAGAGGGTGGAAGGGTGGGATAGGAAGGGGGAATAGGGAGGGGTTTGTGACTGAGATGTAACTTGAAGAAATTAATAAAGTATGTAAAAAAAAATCAATACCATAGAAAAATATACCTGTCACATAAATTACTCTTAACATTATAATTTAATAAACAAATGTTCTTGCAGGTCAATGGTTAATTATTTTGTAGGAAGTTAAATAAAAAAATATAAGAATGCAACCAATTGAATAGAAATGCAAAATACCAAAATATTAAATTTTCACAAAGTCTTTTATTAATTAAAGAATTAGATACATTATCTAAGGCCTTCTAAGCAGAAATTTCAAATTTATTAACAACACTGGACAGAGAAAATAGCAACTTGTATGTACTTGTTAGGTTTATGGTTCAGTCTAACTTGCACACTATTAAACACTGGGCTGGAGAAATGCCTCAGCAGTTAAGAACACTGACTGCTTTCACAGTGGACCCAAGTTCAGTTCCCAGCACCCATATGGTGACTCAGGGGTTTCAAAGCCCTCTTTTGGACTCCATGGGCACTACACATACAAGGTACACATACACTTAAAACAAAAAAGAATCAGGAAGATCTAAATATCGAAAGGTAGTCAAGATCTAAGACAGAAAGGAGGCCATCAGACAGCATGTGCAGTATGAGATTCTTTTTATTTGAAAGCATATATATCAATATATATAGAATATATACATATACATATACATACATACATACATACATACATACATACATACATACATACATACATACATGGAAAGAAGTAGAGAACATTAGAATCATACACCAAGCTAATTATAATGTGTCTCAGAAGAGAGACAGTGATAGGTAAGTCTGACAGGAGATTTTAATTTTTTCTTTATAAAATTCTATGCTTTCGACTTTAAAAAATTTAACTTTTAATCGTTTTGAAATAGTCATGAATTAATTTCCTTTTGAAAATCATTTCCTGGCTTAGGTGTAGAGGTCATAAGACATTCTTCTGGAATCAGTCCTCTCTTACTACCTACCATATGGGACTCAGGGATCTTACTCAGCCTTGGCAGCAAGTGTCTTTACCCTCTGAGCCCTCTCAATGGCCCTGTGAATTTTCTTAATAAGATTTTGTCATATAATGTGAAAAATAGTGAACTAATTTAAAATGTAAGGAAGATGAGAAGGATAATAAAGTGATTGCCAGGTGAAAAGGAGAAGGAGCTCTGCAGTTTCTCTAATGAGAAGAGACTAGAACAATCCCTTGTATACTTGTACCTTATGTGCTTCAGTTAACTGTGTAGTGACCTCTAAGTAATTTTCAATCCAATGGGTGGGCCCCGTCATTTTCACCTAATAACTTGTTATCTCCACAAAGTTCTCATTTAAGGAGCATGCCAGCCATTATTATAGATAGATATCTGGGATGAGAGGACCCCACCTGCCAATTGTGGTTGAGAGACTCTTGCTTAAGAGGGCCAGGGGAGATGAATCCACTCCTTGCATGAGACTAAGTGGATCACACCTTCCATGAATAGCAGGCATTTATCATGGGTGACAACTGATACTCCTAAGAGGTATCCTTTGTTGTGTATGTACTGTGTGCCAAATACTGCCCTACACTCCTTACATCATCACCTAATTGAGTCTCATTAACAACGCCATAAAATTATTATTCTTTTTACTGCTTTCAGTGTCTAAAGTAACTGGTCACTCCTGCTCAGTAGCTTTCTCAAGGACTCAGGTGTAGGATGGTGGTCACATGCAGCGTTTCCTGTCTCTAATTGTCAGACCTTGTCCCTGTTCAGTACTTAGGCAGTGTAATATCTAGTGGAAGGGATTTCTTTTTTGAAGATACAAATATTACAAAACAGAACAGCTGTCAATGTGTCAAATTTTCTGTTCAATTTTCAAACCTACAGTAGCCTGTCAGGAACATCTTCAAGAATGCCTAATGTGGGGCAAGAACAGCAGAAGAAACGCTTAATGACAAAATAAAATTGGTCCAGAATTATGGCCCCCACACTGAGTACCTGAAGAGAAGAACCTGACCCAGTTTTACTCATGTGTGTCAAAGTGGTTCTGTTAATGTAGGACCATTATGGAAAGAGGTGATTGGAATCTTTTGGGATTTATGGGGCTGAGCAAAGACTTTACAGGTGGAAGTGACTAAAATTTGCATTTCAGATTCAAGAAGATTTCTTGGAAACATTGGAGGTTTATGATGATTTGAATGAGAATGGCCCCCATAGACTCATGTTTGAATATTTGTTCCTCAGTAGGTATAATTGTTTGGGAAAGATTAGGAGGTGTGGTCTTCATACCTTTTTGAAGGAGATGTATCACTGAGAGAAGGGATTGACGTCTCAAAAGACTTGAAACATTCCCTATCTGTCCTACTTGCCAATCAAGATTGGATCCATCAGATGTTCCTTCCACCATTCCTTTCTTCTGTCATTATGGACTTGTACCCTCTGAATTCATTAGCACAATTAAATGCTTTCTTTTGTAATTTGCCTTAGTCATGAGTTTTATTACAGGATTAGAAAAGAAACTAAGACAAAGGTGGTATGGTTTTAAATGAAGGAGACAATTTCCTAGTAATTGAAATTTGGGGTTACTGAGGGATGTAGCACAGGGCTAGTTAAAATCCACATTTTGAAATGCCATTGCTCCAGATAAATTATTTATATCAGGATATTTAAAAGGAAGTAAAAAAGTTCTATGTTGAAACTTTTTCAGGATAAAATGGTCTCAACATGTTAGAGCACTGGTTGCTCTTCCAGAAGACCCAGGTTCAATTCCTAGCACCCCCATGGTGGCTCACAGATGTCTCTAACTTCAGTTTCAGGGGAACAACTCCCTTTATACAGTTGACCTTCATGTGACTTGTGGGGGCTTATGTATGTGGCCCTGTCTTCTTGGCTGTCCCCTTCTTCCAATCTCATCTTTTATCACATTCAGTAGGATGTTTCTCCACTGTGCAGACCTTTTCTTGTCTATTCTAGCATAGCATGTACAAATACAAATATGTAAATATATGAAGGTATCATACATGTAGGCAAAATACATAAACATAAAATAAGAACAAACAACTCTTTTTTTTTTTAAAGTACTACATTAAGACACCATTCTGGAAATTTTGTGATATCTGGTGGACATGAAATGTCCTTACTAATTCAATCCTAAAGCAATGAAGTGATTCTGTGATTTGGCAGGAACACCAGAATACTGATCAAGATAGTGTTTTTACATATAAGCAAACCTAGGTAAATTCTACTGTCTGTGACCAAGGATTAAACAATATCTACTGTTTAGCATTCAGTAATACCATGTAGAGCAATGGTAAAATGGCAAGCAATGAAAACCCATACAACAAACAATTAGTATAAATGTCTCACAGGAAGGATATTTGTTTTGAACACTGACCACAGAAAGGTGGAGACTTCTTTTGCTGAACAACAAATCAATATATTCACTCCATAATAAAGGTAGCCCAACTGAGCCATCTCCATAGAGTTAACATGAAATTTTCATACAATAGTTTCTGATACAATGCCTTCTCTAGCAAGTAGGTCCCCAAAGCAAAGTCGTTAGGGACCTGAGGGATAGGGAACAGTCTATACACATTTTCCCTGTGAGATCAGATAGAGACTGTGGTTTCATGGGTGTGATACTCGCCAAGTGAGTATGTTATACCTTCACAAATAAAGAATAAGGCCTGATTGTTTTCCACATTGACTAATGTACACCAGTCATTCCAAATATGGAAGGTATCATTAAGCCAGTACACTTCCTCATGTTACCAAGCACAACAACTAACAGTTGACCTTCACATGACCTTTGAGGGCTTATGTATCTGGCCCTGTCTTCTTGGCTGTCCCCTTCTTCCAGTCTCATCTTTTATCACCTTCAGTAGGATGTTTCTCCACCATGTAGAATACCTTCTTTTGTGGTAAATGATGTACCCATAACATGGAATGCAAATTTGGAAACATGCTTTATGGAAAGTCTGGAAATCAGATGTGTGTTAGGATAATCTGAAAGCTGCTTGTATTCTATTGCTAATTACTGGTTCCCAAGATCTGGTTGCCTCTCAGATGAGTATATTGTCACATAGGTATTTCTTTGTTGTGTAAACCTTGCTCTGGCGAATTTAAAGTTGATTGGTTGAATAAAGTGCCTGCAGCCTGGATTGGAGTACAAGAGAGGTAGACAGGGAGAAGGTTCTCAGGATTTTGGGAGAGGAGAGAAGCCTGAAGGGGGTGGAGGAGGAAAGAGAAGGCCAGCTGTCATGGGTTAATGGAAGATCATGTCACCACGTGGCCTGGAACATTAGCATAGCATGGAGAATAACAACTCAGGAAACCTATGTATATGATATGGGGTTTTATTTGGGGCATAGAATTAAAAGCTAGCTCAGATGGGCTAAGGTTGCACAATCCAGGTTAAGGCTTCTTAAAATCTATCAGGTATCTGTGTGTGCTCATTTATAGTGGCAAGTTAAGAATGAACACCACTGACCAGATAACTAATATAAATACTGGAAAATATTAGGTTTATTTCTACAGATATACTTTGAAGACACTGGGTTGATTGATTGATTGTGTGTGTGTGTGTGTGTGTGTGTGTGTGTGAGAGAGAGAGAGAGAGAGAGAGAGAGAGAGAGAGAGAGAGTTTCCATGGTCTTCTGGCTCCAACATCATCACCCTCAAACTTCCCATCGTCTGCCACAGAGATTCTTATTCCTGACATCTGGATCTCCCTCACAGCAGGAAACCTGGGCAGCTTGGAAGCCTGTTCACTGGCTCCAGACAGTCACCCATAGGGAAGTTAGGGTTTATTCTACTGTTTTCTTATGAAAAACTAACATCTGACCCTCATTGCTGGTGGGAAAGGGAAGGGCTCACACAAAGGTGGGGCAGGATAAGGCATGCTCTTTAGCCTACCTTAGAATGATGCTCATGGTCATTTTGGATCTGGGCTGTTGATGTTATCTGATTCTTTATTTAAGTTGCTGTGTAACAAGTCTTCATCAGGTTTTTTCAGCTTCTTTAGGAACCATACCATGTCATAATGAACACAGATTTGGGTTTTTTTGGTTTTTTGCTTTTGTTTTTTGTTGTTTGTTGTTTTCTTCTTCTATTTGAATGATTTCTTAATGATTTAACCTTGGCTTGTTTGGGTTTAGAAAGTAAGATTGTGACTTTTTTCCTGTCTTGAATGGCTCTCTTCCAGTCCTCGTCACTTTGCTGAGGCCCATAGTTGACTGCCGAGTGCATGCTTAGGGCACAGATACAAATCAGTTTCTTAATGGCTATAGATTTCACATGGAGAACTCCACATGTGTTTCTTGTTTTTCTCCCTTTTATGTTGCATTCTTCTGCTGAATCGTTTTATTGGCAGTGGGGGAGATGCCAGATTATTTACAGGATCTGGACGAGGGGAGTGTGCTGCTATTTATGCTATGACTGGAGAATGCCAACATAATCAGTGAGAACAGCAACATTTGGTCAAATAAGCATTTTCTAAATGATTAGCATAATGCTGATAGCTTAGAGCACTTAACCAAACAATCACTTTGAAGTGATTCAGAAACACACTTAGCCCAATACCTGGTAACCACTTCAATCTTCTAAACATAGAAAAACCCTGTTTGAAATCTGGGTGGTTAAGAGCCTGTCTTGGGAGAATGAGGTTCTGCCTCTGATTCTGCTGTTGAGCATCAGGGAAGTGATGTGACACATTCCTTAACCATGTGATGACTGGGGCTCGTCCTCTGGAAAGTGAATGGAGTTTAATAGTTATTCGGAGATATGGTGTGTTTGAGAGGATAATGAAAATTAGATTGCTCATAGATACACATGCACATGAAATTTGCAACAACTTCCAAGTGTTTACCATCTTCCTAACAATAACCCACTTACCTTCCAGAATTGTCCTTAGGAACTCTTAGAGCAGATGACCTTGAAAACCACGTGCAAATTTCTATGACTTCATGATTCTGTGAATCGTTCTCTTACAGTGCTTACGGATGTGTACATCCCCAACCATGCCTTCTGGTCAAACCCTTTGTGTGGCTGTTATGTGGGAGTTATGGATACGCAAAAACATGTTTCTTCCTGTGCCTCATTCACTAAGGTAGACTTATCAAGATCTAGGAGGAATGGGGAACTAGGCCTACCTCAGAAACAGTTGGGAGTGGTTGACAGGCACCACCTTCTGGAGAAAATTCGAAGTAAATGTCAAAGTTGATCCCTGACATAGCCAAGGTGTGTAGGGTGAAGCTCCCCCTTACTTCCCAGGTAGTCTGACTCCTATCACTTAACTGACTCTTTTGCTTTTATTTTAATGGTGGGTATCTACTGATCACCTCAGGCAACACACAGATTATTTTATTCAGAAAATTAATTGTTAATTGAAAGAATGCTAACTTTCTTTGGAGATTTTATTGTAGCAAATCTTTTGAAGATAACTGGGCTATATAGTTCACACTGAAAATCGTCAAGTGATTTAAATATGACTTGACATTAAAATGTTGGCGAAATAATTGAAAGTACTTAGAAGTAATAGGGAAAGTATTAAGAAAATAAAAAAGCTGAGCATGGAACCGATGCCTGTCTGTTATCACTGTGTTCTGGAGGCTGTGTCAGGAGAAGTACAAGTTCTAGGGCAGCCTGCGCTATGTCAAAGACAGGGAGAGAGGGAGAGAAAGAGAGAGAGAGAGGGAGGGGGGATAATAGCAAATAATTTATCTTGAATATAATGACGATGGCTAAAATGTTCCTCTACAATAGACTAATACATAAAAGACAAAAAAAGATTGGGTTAAAAATTATTTTAACCAATATACAAAGGTATAAGGGCATATTCAACAATCTGCCCCTTCTTCTTGGACCTTCCTGTGCTATGTCTATATCTCATTTTTCTCAAGCCTATGCACTCCTACATAGGAGAGGAAGAAGGATACAGAAAAGGAAAAGTAGGAATTCCCTGGGGCTAACCTCCAAAACCCATTAAGACAGGACCATTTATCAGCTTGTAGTCTCTTCCCCTACATAACAGAGTTTTCAGTTATCCTTCAACTAACCAAAAAGAAGGGCAGAGAAACACCCTCCCCACCCTCTGGGCATGGGATGTTGCTCTCTTAAAGTGACTTCCTGCTGATTTGGGTCGTAGTAGACCTGTTTGGGGCCCCAACCCAAATGGGAAAAATGATTAAAAATGTTAGTACACTCCTTTTATGTTCAGTCCTTCTGTTCTCAGCTGTTTAGATGACCTAAGGGGTTTGTAGGCAGAAGCTGATCTTGCAGGCTTCACTGAGGTTCCTGCCAGGGCATTGTGTAGAGCTGAACGGTCCCAGTGACATTGGATTGCTGTGGTGGTTGCAGGCCCCTGATGGAGACAGCTATTGAGGAAGTCTGCCAGGCAGAATCAACTGGGTCACTCGTCCTCCTTGGTGCCTGATTCTGCTCTCTGCTGAGGATTCCGCTGTCCAGCCATCCCCTGGGCTCCCCTAATGGACGCTTCGATTCTCCTGGAACAATAAGAACAGAGCCCTGCCCCAATCCCAACCCTAGGACAATTGCCCTCTTTTTTTTTTCTGGGGGGGATGGGGGGGG
>CAJQZJ010021621.1:0-16292 GCA_907164525.1 Lophiomys imhausi | reverse complement strand
GGAGACCAGCGCCATCTTTAGGGCGCGGCACTTTGCAGCTCTCTACAGTTCCTCCTTTTTTATTTTTTCTAAAGTTGGTACAAGTCCCTGGAAAGGCTTCGTAATCCCTCTATCTGGGGATCTCACGGTGGGCCTGAGCCTGTAGGAGGGCGGTGCTCAAACTCTTACCCGTCTCTGGGTCAGCCTCCCCACTCGGGACTGCCCTGTCTTAGGTGGCCGAGACTTACCCGTCAACTCCGTCACTGACTTGCCAGACCCTAATATCCGTGGAACGAATACCTCAGTGGGCAGGGACTATGCTTAGTGAAGATTTACTTCACGGCAGCAAGCCATGCCTAAGGGGACTGGCCCGCCTCAATGGCGATAAGGGCTTGTATAATCATGGCTGCATTATGCTTTTGTGTGGTTCTCATTTTGTAGATGCACCATAGGCAAACCAGAGAGGCTAGTATCATTAGTATCGCCAAAGAGCCTACGCCCGCCCACTCCTTAAGATGATCCATAGCCATCTGTATCCAGGAAGTCAAGCCAGTAGCCAGGCTCAGATCCACCCGAGTGGAGTTGATGTGGATGATTGTCGCTCTCAGCACTCTCATCAAATTTTCAAATTCAGCCGACCAATCCTGTAAGAGGAACTTTGACAATTGTCTAGACAAATTAGCAGCTTTTGTATAATTTTGATATTGTACGGAAGTAACACACAAACCTTGCAATTTCCACTCACACCCCAATTGTGCTAGTTGCCAAAGAGAATCAATCAGTTCTTGTATTAAATATATGCGTTGATTAACTATCATAAGACCTCCTTTGAGATGAGAATTCATAGAGATCTGAGTATCCAATGCCTGTGCCACAGTGGCTGAGATGTTATTCAGGGCATTGGCAGTCTGTATAGAACTAGACAAGGCAATAGCTGAGGCAGTAGCTCCCACAGCAGCAACAGTGATAGCAGTAACAATAGATGCAGTGATGCCAAAATCTCTTTTAAGCCTGAATAGCATCATGGTATTAGGAGCCTCTACAGGAACTGGTACATATCGAGGCATTCTAGTCACCACAGCCACAGGAAAGGCTGTGGCATTCCAGCATAGGGCATAAAAACATGTGCCCGGAGTGCATACTAACTTTTCTTCACCCAAGGATGCACTCCCATTACTTACAATCCACAGAAAAGGAGGCCAGAGACATACTGGCGAAGCTGAAAAGTTCTTGTTGCGATAAGAATGAAACAAAGAATTCCAAGTACCAGAGCCACTACTGCTAGAGAAATCCAATCTGGTAGCAGACCCTAGGGAAAAATTACCTCTTTGATAAATTCCTCCCCCAAGCATAATGACAGGTCCCAAGTCCATGCAACTTCCATTTACTCCACACAAAAGCCACAAATCAAAAGGATTGGTGGCAGTCTGCTGAGGATCCCTAGTAGATATATCAAGCATTCCTGTACAAGACTTATTCACTATATTACTAATCATGGGGCTAAAGGAAAAATAATTTTGTTGAACCCAAACTGCTCTGCGCTCCTGACATACTCACTGCTACTATCACCAGGATCCTTAGGAAGGTCTACATGACGAATCTTCCTCACAAGGCGTTCAGGCACCCACACTGGATCTTGTTGATTCTGAGGAAAAACACAAACAGACCCTCTCACCCATGTTAGCACAGGGTCAGGCCTCCGCCAAGAGCCTGTCAAAATATCCTTCCACTTCACCATGCTTTTAGGTGAACCATGGGAATCCTGATGTCTGTCCGCTGCTGAGTGGCCTTGAGCATCCAAATTGAAAAAATTTAAAGTAAATAAGGCTAAAGACATTCTTTCCTTGGGGGTACGGCCTTGGCCTATTCCCCCTTTTTGTTTTTGTAAGCATTCTTTCAAGGTGCGATGAGCACGCTCCACAATTCCTTGTCCTTGAGGATTGTATGGTAATCCATGATTAAGCTGTACCTCCATCTGATTACAGAAGGAGACAAAGGACTGTGTTGTATAGGCTGGTCCATTGTCCGTTTTTAGCTGTTGTGGTTTTTCCCATGCAGCCCAGGCTTCTAAGCAATGTCCTATGACATTGCGAGCCTTTTCTCCACTCATAGGTGTAGCATGTATGATACCTGAGCAGGTATCCACAGATACATGAATATATTTTAAGGTTCCAAACTCTGAAATGTGGGTAACGTCCATTTGCCAGATTTTGAGTGGCAACAACCCTCTAGGGTTCACTCCCACACTGGGAGGATGATGATGAATCACACACTGAGGACAGTCCAAAACTACTTGTCTAGCATCTGCTCTAGACAAATGGAATTTCTGTTGTAGAGTTTTTGCATTTACATGAAATAATTGGTGAAACTGTCTGGCTTGATCCAGGAATGAGCTCCAAAAAATGCATTCCATCCTGGTCCATTGATCAACTTTATTATTACCCTCACTTAATGGTCCAGGTAATCCTGTATGTGCTCTGATATGTTGAATATAAAAACACCTTTTTCTCTGCCAGATTAAAACTTGTAACTCTTGTAATAAGGCACATACAGTACTACTATTCTTAATAGGACCTGCTAATTCTAATACTTTCACTGCGTTGACCACATAAACTGAATCTGAAATCAAATTGAATGTAAATTGACATCTTTTAAACACCTCAATTACTATTTTTAACTCTACTATTTGGGGGGAGCCCGGTTGAAATTGACATAACATGGGCTCTTGTCTTTCTATCAAATAGGATCCACAGCCTGTCTTTGAGCCATCAGTAAACACATTTGGTGACCCTTGAAGTGGTACTGCTGAAGTAACCTTAGGGAATATCACTGGGTGCTCCTTAAAAAATAATAGCAATGGATGTTTAGGATAATGGTTATCAATCACTCCTTCAAAGCTACATTGCAATATTGCCCAGTCATCTACAGTGCCACACAAAATCTTAATTTGATAACTGGAATAAGGCACTATTATACTGGCAGGAGCAACTCCAAAAGACTGCAAGCATTGTTGGATACCATTCAAGGCTAAAGCAGCAAGTGCAGTGGGATAATATTCTATTCTGTTCTTACTTGTGTCCACATCCCCGGGCAGAAAGATCTCCCTACTTTCAGGGACTGAACTGGCTGCTCTGTCTGAGTGGCTTCTGGATATGGGGGACGAGTTGAAGGCGCCATGGCAACGGCTTTGTTTACACCAGCTGCCTCCAGCGTGGCTGAACGCACTGTAACAACGACTCCACCCACTCCAACTGCCGCTGACGTGTCAGGCGCCAAGGCAACAGCTCCTCCCATACCAGCACAGGCGGCCCCGGACCTGAGGGCTCTATCCGGGTGCAGTCAGAACTCTTCCTCAAAGATGACTTCTCCATTTTCTTTGTTAACCTTTTAAGTTCCTCTTTAGACTCTGAGCTATCCTCTTCCAAAGTATCTTTCCCAGATTTGACCAAGCGCTCCTCTTTTAACTGTTCTAATGCCTTTTGTCCTTTTTCCACTGCCTTGCAATATCTCTGATCTCCTAAACAACTCCGAACAAGACTCCAAATAGGCCGTGCTCCTCCCTGCAATGTACTTTGCCCCCAGGCAAAATCCAAGATCTCTCCCAAGCTTCTCCCAGCAACTGATAAAGGCAAGGCCAGCATTCGCTCCATTTCTGTGAGGCACTCTCTGCTTTCCTCACCTTGCTCTGCCAGTTGTGTCTTCTACTCGTCTGAATCACGGAATTTTATTGCTCCCTCCCAGAGACCTTATTGCCTCTTTACTGAGGTCCTTATTGCTCCCTCCCGGAGACTTTATTGCCTCTTTACCAAGGTCCTTATTGCTCCCTCCCAGAGACTTTATAGTTCGCAACTTCCCGCGAAACTTTACCTTTTGTTCGCAATCTCCGTGAAACTTTACCTTTTGTTCACAATCTCCGCGAAACTTTATTGTCCTGATTTATCCCAGGAACTTACCAACGCGTTGCACCTGACTGCAGGAGTTCTGAGTCTTTTCTGGGTCCCCGTACGGGCCACCACTTTGTCGCGTCCCCCCTTGTCCAGCAAGGAATGATGCAACTCGCAAAACTCTTCTCCAGCAGTTTATTCAGGTCCCTTGAAAACAGTCTTCCGAATTCCGAATGCCCAGGCAGACCCAACCCACAGGCTAAATACTAAAATGAACAGCCAGTCAAGTAAAGCCAAGTGGTGCTATCTTAGAGGCCCATGTATGTGGAAGCAAGCCAGATCAGCGGTCTATGCCAAATATGAACTTATTATCATAGAGAGCGCTCACCGTCGGGCTGGTGGAAGGCGGAGACCAGCGCCATCTTTAGGGCGCGGCACTTTGCAGCTCTCTACATTGCCCATACAATTTATTCTAATTGTCCATTTCAGGGAGAGCCATATGTTCCCCCAAAGAGCTCTCCTCTTTACATAACCTCCCTGAGTCTAAAGATTTTATCTTGGCTATCATTTACTTAATAGCTAATATCCACTTATAAGCAAGCATATGCCATATTTATGTTTTTGGGTCTGGGTTTCTTCTCTCAAGATAATTTTTTCTAGTTGCATCCATGAGCCTGCACATTTAATGATGTCATGTTTTGAACAGCTGAGTAATACTTATGATATTATATATATATATATATATATACCACATTTTGTTTTTCCATTTGTCAGTTGAGTGATATCTAGGTTGTTTCCACTTTCTGACTATTATATATAAAACTACTATGAACATAGGTGAGCATGTGTCCTTGTGATAGGATGGAGAATCTCTTGGGTATACGCCTAAGAGGGGTATAGCACCATCTTGCAGAAGATTGATTCCCAAACTTCAGAGTAAATGCCATATTGATTTCTATAGTTGCTGGAAAAGTTTGCACTCCTACCAGCCATCGAAGAACATCTTACTCTATATCCTCACCAGCATTAGCTGTCACTTGTGGTTTTGATCTTAGCCATTCTGACATGTACAAGATGCAATCTCAGAGTAATTTTCTTTCGCATTTCCCTATTGCTATGGATGCTGAATATTTTTAAAAATGTTTCTCAGCCATTTGAGATTCCTCTGTTGATAATTCTCTGTTTAGATCTGAACCCAATTTATAAGTTGGATTATTTGGGCTTCGATATCTATTTTCTTGAGTTCCTTATATATTTTGGATTATAGTTCTCTATCAGATGTGAAGTTTGTAAAAATCTTTTCACATTCTGTAGTCTGCCTCTTTGTCTAACTGAATGTATGCTTTGCCTTATAGAAGCTTTTCAGTTTCATGAGGTCCCATTTACCAATTGCTGATTTTAGTGCCTGTTTTAAGGGTGTTCTGCTCAGGAAATCTTCTCCTATTCCAATGAATTCAAGGCTATGTCCCACTTTCTTTCCTAACATCTTCAGTGTATCAGGATTTGTGATGAGGTCTTTGATCCATTTGGACTTGAGTTTTGTGCTGGGTGATGAGTGTGGACCTATTTTTATTCTTCTACATGCAGACATCCACTTAGACCAGCACCGTTTGTTAAAGATGGTATCTATTTTTTTCCAGTGTGTATTTCTGGCTTCCTTCTTTAAAAACAAAACAAAAATAGTCTTCCATATATGTGTAGATTATGTCTGTCTTCAATTTGATGCCATTGATCAATGTGCCTGTTTTGATGCCAACACTGTGTCTTTTTGATGACTATAGCTCTGTAGTATATCTTGAAATCCTGTGTAGTGAGAACTCCAGCAGTTATTTTATTGTTCAGGATTATTTTAGTTTTGTTGGGCTTTTTATTTTCCATATAAAGTAGATAATTGTGCTTTCAAGGTCAGTAAAGAATCATGTTAGAATTTTGATAATTACTCTGAAACTATAGA
This sequence comes from Lophiomys imhausi, assembly GCA_907164525.1. NCBI lineage: Eukaryota > Metazoa > Chordata > Mammalia > Rodentia > Muridae > Lophiomys > Lophiomys imhausi. Next base: position 10,475 of record CAJQZJ010021621.1, on the reverse strand, counting down.
TTGCTTTTGGTCTGTGTCCAAATTGCTCTGAATCTGTAGATTGCTTTTGGTCTGTGTCCGAATTTAAATGTTTCTCCTGTTCTTCTGTTTGCAGTTATGCCCATGCTGGCCTCTGATTTTCTATTACAATCTTGATGATAATCAAGCAATGATATCAGGATGATTGTAAACTCACAGCAAACCTTTTGCCTCAGCCTAGGATGTGCTTGGATTACAAGCATACACTACGATGTCTAACTTCCCTCTTCCTACTTTAGTTTGGACTCAAGTCTCTTTCCTGTGACAAGCCAGTAATTCTCATCTCTTTTTTCATATCTGCCATTTTCACTATGCTAATACTAGTGATCCATGAACATGACAGATATTTCCATTTTCTGATATCTTCAATTCCCTTTCTCTAAAACATGAAGATTTTTTGCTTATTTATTCATTTATTACTTCAAGTTACATCTCCATCACAGTCCCCTCTTTCCACCCATGCCAGTCTCATCCTCCCACCCTCTCCCCCTTCTCCCACCTATACTACTCCTCTGGAGTGGATTGCCCTTACATATCACTCCCCCTCAATTCAACACTCATATGAGTGTTAAGAGCTTCCTCTTGCACTGGGGGCCTATATGCCAACTCTATTAGGGCAAAGTGTCCCACTAACAGGTAACAAGGCCTATGTTCCTGTTCCTTTTGGTGTGTTGGTTGTCAGATAGTTGTCCTGTACTACATGGCTGAAATCCAATTACAAGTGAATAGATGCCATGTGCATCTTTCTGAGTCTGGGTTAGTTCACTCAGGATGTCCCTGAGATTCCATCTCACACCTGTCAGAATGGCTAATATCAAAACTCAAATGACAGCACATGCTAGCTAGGTTGTAGAGAAAGGGGAACACTCCTCCATTGCTGGTGGGAGTCCAAACTTATACAACCACTATGGAAATCAGTCTGGTGATATCTTAGAAACCTTGGAATAGCTCTACCTCAACACCCAGCCATACCACTTCTGGGTATACATCCAAATGATTCCTCACCAAATCACAAGAAAGTTTCCTCATCTATGTTCATAGCAGCCTTTAATGGATAGAAACTGGAAACAACCCAGATGTCCCTCAACTGAAGAATGGATTTTAAAACCTGTGGTACATTTACACAATGGAATACTACTCAGCCATCAAAAACAATGAAATCATGTAATTTGCAGCCAAATGGATGGATCTATGACATGAAGTTTTTAACATACAAGTTTTTCACTTCCTTGGTTAGAGATATCCCAAGGTATTATGGATACTGTGAAGCTTTTAAATGTTTCTTGTCACAAAGCCCTCCCATGTCATCATAGACACGAGCTATGCTGGACTGTTGCCTAGGGCCCATGCCCAGGACTCTTGGAGGCAGGCACGAGCTGTTGCAGAATCAATGACTCAGATTCCAGGGGTCTGGTAAGTGGCAAAAGCAGACACCTTTATTTAAAAAAGAGGAGCTCCCTTTATAACCTCTGCCCAGAGTCCGATTGGCTCCAGAACTGCAGGCTGCTGCAGATCTTCCTCATTGGGTTGTGTCTCATTTCCTAGTGTGGCATCATCAATCTCCGGGCAGATCCAGGCAGGTCCAGGCAGGTCTCAGGCCAGGCATGTTCAGGCATTCCTGGGCAGGTCTTTCAGGCCATTTGCTGAAGCCCCGACACACATGGACTGTTTAACAGCAGACCTTGGTTCTGCTCAATGGCAGGCCTTGTTCCTCCTACATATTCACCCTTTTGGTTTTATTTTTAAATTTTTAGCAACTCAGTGAGAACCAGAGTTCCTATGCTCTGATCTTGTTGACCCCCACCTCAGGGACTCCCAGTATAATGGACTGTGCCTGTCTTCTTAGCCATCATTGACTACCAGTCCTCAAAGGGTGGCTGGCATCCCTGAAGAGTGTATAGGGTGTGTAAGGTATTAAACAGAAGCTGCACAGATCTCCATGAGCCAGACCTGTATCATCTCTTTGGGTTGGACTGTGGTCTGGGTGTTCTAGAGCCATGAGCACCTGCATGGTAGTCTTGTTGATGGAGCAATGCCAGGTGATGTGCTGTATAAGGCACTTAAGCAGAATGGTTAGTATGACTATAATCCCTTCCACAATAGCACAGGTGACTACCCAGGAGGGGTCAATGAATTTTTTTGATGCTATTCCACACCTGTTCTGTGAACCCTGTATCAAGGGAAAGCTCTGGGACCCTGGTCTCATTGAGTTCAGAAATGCTTTCCCTGAGTAGAACAGAGTAATTGAGGAACTTGTTTGACCAAGTCCCTTATATGTAATGAGACAGCTGTTGGTGCACTTCAGTGAGATTGCACACTTGTTAGGGGTGAAACATATAGCACAGAATATTGGGGTGTGGGAATCACAGGCCAGCCAGGACATGTCTCTTATCAATGCCAGTTCTTTGGCCAAGATATCAATTTGTTGTCTTATGATATGAGTGGCTTGATAAAGGTGTTGAGTTAGTAATTCCTGTGCTTGGAGCATCTCAGTCGACTTAGATATAACATCCTTGATGGCTACAACTGCTGTAGGCCAGTGTCAGAGGGTACTCTGTCAGTGACTAAAGCCTCATTCAAGGCTGTTAGGGCAGCAACAGGGCCTGCCTGGGATCAGGGTCCCTTACCTACTGCTGCTACTGAATTTTGAGTTGGAGCATTAATCCCCTCCCAAGTTAACTGTTTGCTCATCAAGAATCAGGTATGGCCTATCTCAAAACTGAAGAACAGACCTAACTCAAAACAGGAGAAAAATTAAATTCAGACACAGACATATTATGACCTATTTTTAAGACTTCAAAATAAACGAAAAACTTCTACATATATTTCTCAGAGAAAATAATGATTTTCATTAAAGAACAAGGATTATAGTGAAAAGGTGATAAATCCATGCAAACCCATCATGTTGGTGATATAAATGTAAATGATTTAATTGTGTGATTGACAGGTGAAAATCTATTGACTTGTCCACATTAAATACGTACACATATTTTCATGCCAATCACCTACAATAAAATGACAGCCTATTATAGTTACTTGCTAAGCTAATCAGAAATAAACCTGCTAAGAGACAAGCAACATCTGCTTACCCTAATATAAGAGATAGATAGGGCCTCTTCAAAAACCTCAAGAGATCTGCAGAGTATGGCATTCAAAGATGTTTTCGTAACTTTAGATTTTTTTTATATCAAGACATATCAACTCCTGACAGCACCCCCTGTTCTCCTCCAAGTAGAAGATGAGCATCGAAGAATCTCCAGTGGGAGATGATTGAATTACTCGCAAGCCTATCTCTTGGTAGGAAAAGCCCCTTGCTCCAAATGTAGACAGAATGCTGTCCAAAAAGGACAAAACCTGGAAGCAGGTAAGTCGACAGCCTAGCTCTGCCAAGACAGGGTAGGTAAGTCCTTCATAACCCCTGCTCTACAATCAATGTCTGTCAGAGAAACGGGGCCAAACGACTGAAGATCGATGCTGTAATGTATGGAGAGAAAATGGGAACTGTCCATTTTCTTAGTTTGGGAAGCTGCAGATCCTGTACTTCCTATAAAATCAGATATATTTATCCCTCTCAGGTCTCTGAGGTGACTGAAGAACAGATAGATAAAGTCTCATAATTAAATTTTGAGTTGTTTAGGAGTCAAGAGAGTGTTATACATCTAAGAAGATACTTTTAAAATTGTGCTGCAATTAGTATGAATGTTGAGTCAGATATAGAACTTTAAACTCATGGAGATGTTTAGATAGTAGAATGTTAAAGCCAGGTGCCAAATACATATGGACTGGTCATTGAGAATGTACATTAAGCCATATAACCCTCATAACTTGGCCTAATTACCTCTGTTGTACTGTATTGTATTTATTATTATAAGAGAAAGAGCCATTTGTTGGACTGAAAGGAGAAACTGTAGGGGGAAATAAGATATACCTTAAACTTAAAAGAAAAAAAAAAGGGAAGAGGATGGGGGGTTGAGGGTGGGAGAGTGGGACTGGAGGGGGAATAGGGAGGGGACTACGATTGAGATGTAACTTGAAGAAATAAAAAATAAAGGAAAAAAATAAAAATAAATAAAAAAAATAGGTACCAGGGATAAGGCTCAGTTTGTAAAGAAGTCTGCCTCCAAAACTTATTACTTGAGTTTGGTTCCTGGGATTCCCATGGTGGAAAGAGAGAACAAACTTTTGCAGGATATCCTCTGACTTGCATAAGTATGTGATGGCATATGTACACACACACTCACACACACACACACACACACACACACACACACACACACAGAGAGAGAGAGAGAGAGAGAGATTTTTTAAACAACAAAAAGAAGATGCAGAAACAACTATTTGTTTATTTTAACTATTTTGAAAGTTGTAAAAAAAATTAAGTCCTGGGAAAATAATTTTTCCTAGTTTTAACAATAAATGTTTCTTAACACTCAGTTGTAGTTTCTTCCAGGGCTTCCAAGCACTGTGTTGAGGAATCTAAGGCTCTAATTATGATCTTTTATGCACATTCTTAACTGTGTGAATCAATCCCTCTCTCGTATATATGCTTAACTATTTTCTGAATGCCAAGATTATCATTGGCCATAAATATTTGTCACTCTTTGGCTTATTCTCAATTTGTGTTTTAGAAGTGAAAATGTTAAGAAATCTCTTGGTGTTCATTGTCAAACAAGCTTCCAAAGGATTCCTACCAATTTATACTTCATTAGCATATGCAAGTGTCTCCTTTCTTCCTTCACTTATTATATTCCTTGATATTTGTTCTGGCTAATTTTATGTCAACTTGACACAAGTTAGAGTCATCAGAGAGGAGGGAGGAACTGAGAAAATTCCTTCATAAGATCATTCTGTAGGCAAACCTAGAGGATATTTTCTTAATTTGTAATCGATGGAGAAGGGTACCTGCCTACAGTGATAATCCTGATTCCATGAGAAAGAAGACTGAACAAGGCATGAGGATGAAGCCTGTAAGCAGCATTGCTTCATGGCCTCAGCAACATCTCCTGCCTCCAGGATTCTGTCCTGTTTGAGTTCCTGTTCTGACTTCCCTCAATAATGAGCAGTGATGTGGAAGTATAAACCAGATAAACCCTTTCCTCCCAGGTTGTTTTAGTGATAGTGTTTTATCACATCAATGATAACTCTATCTTGGAGAGAATTTCTGCAGCAATAAATCAGCAACCTAAATCAATAAAGGTCAGTATTTTGTATTTAGGCACCTCACTTTTGCATAAATCAATTTGCTTATGATCGATGTTTTGTTGTGAACACATCATATGACCACCTTACAAATTATAGTCACTTTGATTTGATAAAGTATGATTTAAATCAATGACACCAAGAATTAGCAACAATACACAGCTCATGCTCTTGTTCATATTCATGTGGTTTCCTTGTGGCTCTATTGACTACTGATTATCAGTTAAAATTTTCATAAATTTAAGGAACACAACATGGTGTTTTGGTAGAGATGCATAATGTGAGATAATAGCTCCCACAATCAAACTAATTAGTGTATTCATTGTTTAATGGTTAGTTTGAATGTTTTCCACATTGGGTTATCGGTGAGTGCTGATGATGTGAACTGTTAATGAAGCAAAGTCCTCGCCTCGATGCCCACTGAGAGAGCAGCTGGGATTTTCAGGATGTAGCCTGCATCCCAGTCATCAGCAGCACAGTGGGCCCTCCTAGACTTGCTGTTCACAGAATGCTTTCAAAAGATTGCTGCATCTTGCACAAGCACACAAAACACCAAAAAGCAATGACAGACTTAGTTGATGATTCTAGTAAGAATAGAAAATCCTCCAGGTGAGGAATGATGTCCGTGGGACCTTCCATGGTGCTGGTGAACATGGGAGTGAATATATCTGACAATGTTTTGAATTTATATTTGATGAACTCTGATAATTGGATAGAGTTAATACAAATAGTAAAAGCAACATAAAGCTTGAATGGTAACATCATTTATTGGTAGTAATTGTTAATTAAATTATTTACCTGTATTTATATAATGGATAATTGGTCAATAATGTTAATCCTTAACTCACCATTTTAAAGAGCACACAGAGACAGCTGATGGATTTTAACAAGCTTTAGCCTGGATTGTGTAATCTTATCCCATCTAAGCTAGCTTATAATTCTATCGCTGAATAAAGCCACAGATAATATACATATATCCCCTGGGCTATTATTCTCCATGCTATATCAATGCTCCAGGCCTCATGGAAAGAGTTTCTTTTCTCAAACCCATGGCAAGTTTCCTCCTTCCTCCTGGCTTCTTTTACCCATGATCCTCTCTGTTCCAGAAGCCTGCAAACCTTTGCTCTGCCTACCTTTCTTTCTGGTCAATCACAGGCCTTAGAATTTTATTAAAGCCAGTAAAAGACAATGGTTAGAAAGCAAAGTAAGACAGCATTACTTGATTTATAGCAAGCATGCCTCTAGGAGGTTAGTTAAGAGTTAGAAGGCATAACATCACCCCATCAAGTCCCTCCTTTTGTCTAATAAAAAGGCTAATTTTTTACTCACATAGTAAAAACAATAAGAAAAAATATGAAACAATCAAGAAAACCATATATAAAGGTGTCAAACATAAGGTTTAGCCTATTTGTATCAGACAATCTTGAAGAAGAAAAAAAATCATCTATCTATATTGGTGTGTCTAAAGTTCTGAACCTAAATGTTTATTATTGTATCCTATATTTATAAACCTAAAGACTTTATTTAGATTTGAAAATATCCTTTTAAATTCTAAACAACTCAGGTTCAATTGAAATTTTATATCTATTATGTCTTCAGTCCTATCAAAGACCTAAGAAGGAACAAAGTTATTGAGTGAATAGGAAGTACAGGAATGTAGCTTCCAAAAAGAAAAATAATGACAGTTTAGTGCCTAGACAGTCCCAAATATCTCTCGATACCATTGGAGCATCATCGTCAGCCTTCTGACCAAGCATATCTCATAGACTAAATTGTGCAGCAGGAAATAAGAAGTATTTGCCCTCTCAGTCTCTGCAGAATCAGGCCATTGACTTATCTGAATTTAAGTTCTGATCCATCTTTGGATTGTATATAGTCTGTTGAGAAATCAGGAGCATTTCTGTCCAGTAGGAGTTATATCTCCTGATGGATATTTTTTGATGCTCATTGTCTCTTTCCAAACAAATGGGAACTGATAAGAGCTGCCTAACAGGAACTGACTGTCTTAAATCAAATAATCCTTAAAGTAACAAAAATATATTTACATGCCATTTTATGTATGCCTCTTAGGGTTTTCAAGACATCTATTTATTTATTTATAAATATATCTATGTATCATCTATATATCTATCTATCATCATCATCTAATGTCTGAACAGGCAAACTGTATGTTTGTAACTATTTACTACTTATTTAATCTTGTAAGCCTATTTTGTGATAAATTCAGACTATTATTTGACATGACTAGGAACTTGACCAGCCAGCAATCAACCTGTATTACCCAGACTCTTACGGAGATTGCAATAGCAACCCATAAAAGGATTGGAAGTAAATCCATACTTTTAAATTAGTTGTATAGGCACAATACCTTATATAAGAGTTGAAATATATATATATGTGTGTCAAAATATAAAATTCTATATCAAACAAACAAAAGATAATCTGATTTTGAGAATAATATTAGCTGTAGGCTGCAGAGAAGATACAATTATCCATCCTTATATCTTATCATTGCTATATTATATACCCATATGCCATACCCTAAAAATGGCAAGCAGTAAGATGAGAGGATTTGGGGCAGGCCAAGATGGCGGCGACCTACACTGATGCATTTTGAACGCGGGGGGGAAAAAGAGCCATAAAAAACACAGAGTTATTGGGCACTGTGCAAAAACCGGAGGGGCTAGACGCCCCCCCGGGAAACTCACAGCTCCCAAGGGACTGTTAAAAGTCCCAGGGCAAGGCTCTTCCCATCTCTCACAGCCACTAAACCCAGGATTCGGGAACTCCCATTTGGAGAGGCGCCTGGTAAGATCGATCCCAACTTACAGCAGGCAGAATCAGGGTCCACTTGGCCATAGATCGCTGGCCTATTGGGCTCCCCACACATCAGGTTGAACTTATACCCACTTAAAAAACTTTGCGAGATAGTGGAAGGCTTAGCAAGGAACAAACAGGGGGCTCAGCGGGTGGTCTGCAGCCACTCGTGAAGTGGAGGGCGGGAGGTTCTGAGAGAGCGCGGGAAGCTGGGAACACAAAGGCGGGCGGGAGGGGCCGAATCCCGCAAACTTACGGTAGCGCAGCAAGGAAGGGAGCACGGCTGGCAGGGCCAAATCCCCTTGAACCCATGGCAGGTCATCTGGGGAGAAAGACAGGCGTGGGCGGGGCCAGGGATCGGTGCACCCACGGCTGAGCTGCTGGGAAGAGAGGTCCACTCAGGCAGCCAGAGGATCCGGGGCTTGGGGTACCCATGGGACCCGTGGTGGCGCAGACAGGAAGGGAATCAGGCACAGAGTCCAGCCTTGTGGCGAGAAGCCTAGAGAGAAACTAGAAATCGGGTCCATAACTGTATCCTGGAAAATCCAGACATATTAGGTGTGGAGCCAGACCCTGTCAGCCTCCGTGACGACAAACAAAGCCCACAGAATCTGTGCCTGGGCAAAAAGGCCCATACTATCAGAACAATTACAGGCTGATAACTCAGAGTGCAACATAGGGAAGTCTGAATTGGGAGCAGTGAAACAATCCTGGTCCATTACTCACAACCTGGGAATAGGCTGCACCAGCTCACAGTGCCTCAGGCGATTAAAACCACAGTGACCTTGAAATCCCCCTGTAAGCAACGACAGATAGCCAAGTAACTCGTCCCCTGAACCAAATCATCCACTGTGGTTCCAAGCACAGAAAACAGACAGCTAAATGCAACCAATGGGGAAAGGTCAAAAAAAATTAAAAATCAAGGAATTATGACTCCAACAAAGCAGAATCATCCTAGCCCATCCAATTCGGATGACCACACACCAACAGAAACACATGAAGACATTGACAATTCTGCATTATGGAAAGTGATAGAGTCGCTGCAAGAAGAACTTAAATCTATGAAGGAATTCAACGAAGCCACAATTCTACAAATCAAAACAAGGAACAACACCATTAAAGAGCTCCAAGCCAAGGTGACAGAGCTTGAACAGGAAAAGGAAAAAGCCATGAAAGATTTTCATACAAAAACAAGCAAGCTGGAGAAGGAAATGTACAAAACGAACAAAACCATACAAGACATGAAAATAGAAATAGAAACAATAAAGAAAACACAGTCAGAGTTAAAAGAGGAAGTGGAGAACCAAGGGAACTACGGATGTGAGTATCAACAATAGGATGCAAGAGATGGAAGACAGGATCTCAGGCATGGAAGATTCAGTGGAAGAAATCAGTACAACATCCAAAGAAAATGAGAGGGCTAAAAAATCCCTCACCCACAACATCCAAGAAATCAAGGACTCAATGAAGACGGAACCTAAGAATTGTAGGTATAGAGGAAAGAGAGGACTCCCGACTCCAAGGTCCAGGAAATATCTTCAACAATATCATAGAGGAAAACTTCCCAAACCTGAAAAAAGAGATGCCAATAAAAATCCAAGAAGCTTACAGAACAACAAACAGATTAGACCAGAAAAGAAACTCCTCTCGCCACATAATAATTGAAACTCCAAATGTACAGAATGAAGAAAGAATATTAAAAGCTGTAAGAGAAAAAGGTCAAGTCACATACAATGGCAGACCCATCAGAATTACACCTGACTTCTCCCCAGAAAAGTTAAAAGCTAGAAGGGCCTGGTCAGATATACTACAAGTCCTGAGAGATCATAGGTGCCCAACCAGACTACTTTACCCAGCAAAACTCTCTATCAACATAGATGGAGAAAACAAGATATTCCATGACAAAATCAAATTTAAACAATATCTACCCAGAAACCCAGCCCTACAGAAAATCCTAGAAGGAAAATCCCAACCCAGAGAGGAAAACTCCACCCAAGAAAACAAAGGGAATAGAAAACCCATCAGCAACTAAACCAAAAGAGGAACAGGACCACCCCCTATACCAAACTAATGGGAAATAACAACCCCAGGTCACTAATATCCATCAACATCAATGGACTGAACTCTCCAATAAAAAGACATAGGTTTACAGAGTGGATCTGCAAGCAAGACCCTTCCTTATGCTGTATACAAGAGACATATCTAACTACAAAAGATAGACACTGCCTCAGAGTAAAGGGCTGGGAAAAGGTTTTCCAAGCAAATGGACCCAGGAAGCAAGCTGGAGTAGACATCCCAATATCAAACAAAACAGACTTCCAACTGAAGTTAATGAAGAAAGACAAAGAAGGGCACTATATACTCATTAAAGGGAATATTCATCAAGAGGAAATCTCAATACTGAACATCTATGCCCCAAATACAAAGGCACCTACTTTCGT
>CAJQZJ010021619.1:0-18356 GCA_907164525.1 Lophiomys imhausi | reverse complement strand
GAGGGGATAGATGATAGAGTCATCAGAGGGGATAGATAGAGTCATCATAGGGGATAGATAGAGTCATCAGAGGGGATAGATAGAGTCATCATGACTTCACTGACTGACTCACCTTTCTAGCTCTGTGTAAATAGGTAATAACTCTTGACTTAAAATCTATAACAATAAGTTTGCATTATGCTTAAATTTTATAGTAAAATGAAAACATTTAAACAACTCACAATATCAGAAATGCAATACATATCTTAGTTGCCCTTCAGTAGCTGGGGACAGTGGAGAGCAGTGAGCACACAGTTAAACACTCCTCTTTTTGTGTTAGCCATGGGTACTGTACTCAGTACCTGGGTATTTTCAGAATACTTCAGCCCTTAACAATATGCTTTAATTTAATTAATGTCCCCAAACAATCTTTCCAATTCTGGATGACATTTTGCATATTGCCTTTAGTTTACAAAAGAGAATCCAAATGATTAAATCTTATTCTTGTTCTAAAATTCAGTTCTATAAGAACATGGAAACGCTGCCTTAGATTTGCCTTTAAAACTTAAAACCATCTACAAACTGTCCCTACAACTCTATATAAATCTTTGCCAAAAAGAAAAAGAAACACATACTTAAGAAGTTAAGCAGCCATCAGTATCCCTCCCCCAAGAAAAATAAAATAAAAGAAAAAGCAAAATCCCTAAACCTAATACAATCAAATAAAAGTAATTCTTTAAAGCTAGGGCACACCAAAGATAAGAGACATGCCATTATTTTTATGCCCCAAAGATGAGAAAGGAAGGATTGTGTCAGATAATCTATATAATGCTGTAAAAGGTAAGGTTTCTGCTGGTTTTCAATGATTTGAAAATAAGGTAGAAAATGTGCATTTTAGAATCAAATAGAATCGAATTTTTTAAAAAGGTCTTTATTGGGGGGGTGTTTTTGTTTTGTTTTTGTCAGCTCAACACAAACTAGAATAATCTGAGACTGGGCAACTTCATCTGCTTCCATCAGATTGGTCTAGAGGTCCATGGGCCATTTTCATGATTAATTGATTGATGAGGGAGGGCCTAGCCAACTGTGGGTGAGGCCACCCCTGGGAAGGTCATCCTTAGTTGTGTAAGAAAGAAAAGTGAGCTACACAGTAAGAGTAAACCAGTGATCAGGATTCCTCCTTGGTTTTTTGGCTTCACTTCCTTCGTCCAGGTTCATCTTGCTCTGCTTGAGTTTCTGCCTTACTTTCCCTCAACGATGGACTGGAATCTGGATATGTAAACCAAATAAACCCTCTCCTCCCCACGTTGTCTTTGCTAAGTATTTTATCACAGCGACAGAAAGCAAACTAAGACAACAGGTTAGAATGCTGTGGACTGTAATTAATAGAAACCTGATTTAGAAATATGTTGGCTTAAAGAGTGTAGTGGCTTTAATCTCAGCACTTAGGAGGGTGATACAAGAGGACCATTGAAAGTCTGAGGCTGTATGGGGTTACATGGTGAGTTCCAGGCTAACTTGTTCTGAGACCTTGGCTCAAAAAAGGATGGAGGAACGGTAGGAAGAGATGGGGGCAAGGCAGGAGTTTAGGAGAGATAAATAAATGTTGGCTTACATCCTACAGACCTAGTAGAGGAAAGGTTCAGTGTTATCATTAAAGACCACTCTCCTATGAAAGGATCAGTTTCATTCTAAGGTTAGTTTTCTTAGCGTACTCCAACAAGAATTGTGCTGCAGAGTCCTGTGTTCACATACACCAAAGACAGTTATATTTTTAAGTCCCAATGAAATTATGTAGATATCCCTAAAAGGATTCCCATTATGTTCTCAACAGTCCATCTCCAAATTGGATCACCAGTCCTTCCTTAGACAAATCGCTATTGAGATCAGTGTTGCTTGATGCAGTAGTGGTTCTCTCCTCTGGTCCTCTGAATAGGCAGTTCCACCTCTGCTCCAGGTACTGAAACCATTATGCCACACACACCTTCAGGGAGTCTAAAAAGCTTTATAACTCCCAACAGGTCTCTGGAAAAACAGAGCAAGCCTGTCAGTGTGTCTACAATGCTTTAAAAGAGCAAGAGAAGGAAACTTCCTTCTTTTCTTTGTTGTTAGTGAGGAGCAGAGCAACAGTCCTCAGAGCAAGCAAGGACTAACATGATATAAATATCCTTCAGTACCATGGAGAGAGCACTCAAGCTTCCTTACTGGCTTGCAAAGGAGAAAAAGGCAAAAAGGGAGGGCTGCATCTTAAAGCAGTCAGCAGTCAAACATAAAAAACAGAGTGAGGGCCAGAGGGGTGGCTCAGAAAGTAACAGCACCAGCTTCCAAACCTGGTGACCTCAGCTTGATCCCTGAGACCCACATGCTAAAAAGACAAAACACCAAACCCTTGCAAATTGTCCTTTGACTTCCACACATGCATACATGCCCACAGGCATACATACACGCATACTCAAATACATAAATGTAATTAGAAATTGAAAACTAGGGGCTGGAGATATGGCTCAGTGCATAGCTTGCTCTTGAGGGAAACCAATGTTCAGTTGCCAGGCCACACACAGTGTATTGCCACCACTGTACCTCCAGTTTAAGGGGATCTAATGCCCTCTTTTGTCCTCTGGGGACACTGCATGCACATGGTACACATACATACGGACAGGAAAAGCACCCATACACATAAAATAAAAATAAATCCTTAACAAAAACAAGAGAGACTACTTGTTATGCTTGCCAAAGGTGGCTGTTTATATTAAATGCAATTTAAAATTTCTACTCATTCTTCAGGCACACTGGGAATATTTCAACTACTTAACAATTGTATTTGGCATCTATATATACAACACTTCTACCATCCCAGAAAATGCTACTAGATTATGCTGATCTAGTGCAGAGGCAGCAAACTTGAACTCACAGACCAAATCCCACCCAGTGGGATATATACCTACTTAAATATGTGTGTATGTATATGTATATATATGAACATAACCTGCTATGTAAAAGTGGTTTTTATGTTTTTAAATGGTCAGACAAAAGAGCATTTCATGACATGAAGGTTACATGAAATTCCAATGTTTGTGGCTAGAAATAAAATGTTTTTGAGCTTAGCCATTCTCATTCACCTGTGTTGTGGTCATAGTTGCTTTTATGGCACAATGGTATGAGTAGCTGGGAGGGATGCCCTATAATCACAAAACCTAAAATATGTGCAGTCTGATGTCTTAAGAAAAAGTTAGCTGATCTGGGCTTCAGGAATAGGGTGACATAGGCTGACCATCTCCGTCAGACACTGGTTTGGGGAGTGGTGGCAGGAGTTCATCCTTTCCTGAGTCAAGTGTGTAACGACCCAAGATGGGACTGAAATAATACTGAAGAGATGTTGGAAAGGAGAAGACAGAATGATATGGTAGGATGCCACCAGCAAGGCACACATTATGTTTAACGTCTGTGTGGAAGTGAGCTCACAGACGGTAGAGTCTCGGCTCACCAACCAAAGACTGTCTTGCCACAGCACTGAGACCTGTCCCGACTTAGCCACAAAACTTTGATCCTATTTTATGCTTGTGGTCTCATTCCATCTCCGTCATGGAAAATAAAGCTTGTATACACCTAATGTCATTGTCATTGCTTGCATATCATACAAAACACCATTCCCATTCTTTGTGTCAAATCCTTCATAATCACTTTCTCTTCTTCCTACTCTTCCTTCCTTTCCCATGGCTCCCTGCAATGCATTAGTTATTTTATTTCCTATCCATTGCTTACATGTCTTACTTTTTATTCATATGTATGTGTGTATGTGTGTTTATGTGTGTGTGTGTGTGTGTGTGTGTGTGTGTGTGTGCCTTCATGAGTTTGTGTATATCACCTGCATGCAGTGCCTGTAGATGCCAGAAAAAGGTATTGGATTTCCTGGAACTGGTGTTTGTAAGCTGCCTGATGTGCATGCTTGCAACAGAATCTAGGAACTCTACAAGAGCAGTAAGCACTCCTAGCTGCTGAGCCATCTCTCCAACCTCAAATTTCTCACTTTAAAGAGGTCCCTGCCTAATGAACTTTGGTCAGATAATTAAGAAATCCAGTTAAGATATGGATTTTGAAAAATTATAAATTATTGGCCTTCTAAACTATGTAAATTTAATCACTATTCATTAATTGGCCCCCTTAGAATAAAACATATTCTAGAGTATTCAGGAGAACATATTTAGTGTAAGTTATTACAACATACACTTTAAAATGAACTTTGCTTCTTAGAGTATGTTTGACAGTACCTTTTGTACAATTGAGCATATTCCTGCCCCAACATGTGTAACTAACCCAAATTATCACCTCTCCTCACACACATGACTGGTACAGTTCTGAGAAATGATGAACCTTCATTAACAGTTGTCATAGTCATCAGAAGTCTTCAGATTGTCCTAGTGTTTGGTCTTGGTGTTACACATTCTCTTGGTTTGAGAAAAAACATGGACTGCCATGTATTCACCATTATAGTACTATGAGAGTAGCTTTGCTGTCCTCAAAACCCTCTGTTCCTGATTTATCTGGCCCTATATCCTCTAACCTTGAGTAGCCATTGATTGTTTTGGTGCCTGTGATGGTTAGTTTTATTTGTCAGATACACAGAATCTAGAATCACCTGGGAGATGGGCATCTAGACATGACTGTGAGGCAATTAGCTTGGGGTGCTATCTTGATTTTGTTTATTAAGGCAGGAAAAACCTTGCACTGCAGGTAACACTGTTACTTAACTGGGATGCTGAACTGTATAAGCAAAGAAAGGATGCTGAGCAGAAGTATGCATTTGGTGTTTATTGCTCTTTGCTTCCTGACTGTGGACACAATGTGACTCACCCCTTCTTGCTCCCACTGCCATGACTCCCATGAATGATAGACTTGTACCCTGGAACTGTGAGCCAAAACAAACCATTTCTCTCATAAGTTGCTTTTGTCAAAGTATTTTATCACAGCAATAGGAAAAGTAACAAAGACACTGTCTCCATAATTTTGTCTTTCCCAGATGACAGACAACTAGAATCTTTTCAGATTTGCTTTCTGCCTAATAATAGGCATTTAAGTTTCCCCCATGTCTTTTCATGGCTTGACAGCTCATTTCTTTTTAGTGCTGAAAAAATTCTATCCTGGATAGACTAGTACCACAGTGTATTTATCTGTTCATCCACTGAAGGACATCTTTGTTGCTTTTGACTTTCAGCAATTATGAACAAAACTGCTATAAATATTCATGGGTAAGCTTTTGAATGAACATGTTTTTAATTTATCCAGGTAACTGTTACTGGATTGTGCAATGAAAATGTTCAAATTCATTTTTATTTTTTGAGTCAAGGTCTTGCTATGCAGCTCAAGCTAACTTTCAGCTCATTATGTAGCCCAGGGTGGCCTTGAAGTTATGATTCTCCTTGTACCTCCTAAGTGCTTGAATTACAGGCACATGCCACCATTCCTGCATACAGTAAGTTTTATTAAGCTTTGTACCAAGCTGCCTTCCAAAGTAGCTATTATTCATTTCTACCATCTATTCTATGCTATGTTATCATTGGTTTTTGTTTTAGGGATTATAGTATAATTAATTAAACCATTTCCCCTTTTTATTATATTGCTTCCAAATCCAATTATCCTTTTGCTCTCTTTCAAATTCATATCCTCTTTATAAATTGTTGATACACACACACACACACACACACACACACACACACACACCTCAACCTAAACAATTGTTTTAGTGTATGTCTGCCTGATACATATGATATTCAATATCTATTTATATACTAGCTTCTTATATTTCTATCTTTAGATGCCATTCCTCAGGTCCTTCATCTACGTTAGGTTGAGACATACCATCTTACTTTCATCTGGAGCTCACAGTAGGCTAGGCTGGCCAGCTATTGAGCTCCAGAACTCTTTCTGTCTCTGTCTCCCCAGTGCTGGGATTATAAGTTCCCACCACAACAACAGGCTTCTTCACCTGAGTTCTGAGGATTGAACTCATATCCTCATGCTAGTAAGGCAAGCACATTACCAACTAAACCATTTCCCCAGACCCTTATTCTTAAGTTTAAGAGTTCTTTGTGGGGGGGGGGGCAAGATGGCGGCGACCTACACTGATGCATTTTGAACACGGGGAAAAAAGAGCCATAAAAAACACAGAGTTATTGGGCACTGTGCAAAAACCGGAGGGGCTAGACCCTCCCGGGAACACTCACAGCTCCCAAGGGACTGTTAAAAGTCCCAGGGTAAGGCTCTTCCCCCATCTCTCGCAGACACGGAAGCCACTAAACCCAGGATTCGGGAACTCCCATTTGGAGAGGCGCCTGGTAAGATCGACCCCAACTCACAGCAGGCAGAATCAGAGGCCACTTGGCGATAGATCACTAGCCTATTGGACTCCCCACACCTCAGGTAGAACTTATACCCACTTAAAACTCTTTGCGAGATAGTGGAAGTCTTAGCAAGGAACAAACAGGGGGCTCAGCAGGTGGTCCGCAGCCCCACTCGTGAAGCAGAGGGCAGGAGGTTCCGAGAGAGCGCGGGAAGACGGGAACACAAAGGCGGGCGGGAGGGGCCGAATCCCGCTCACTCATGGCAGCGCAGCTGGGGAGGGAGCCCGGCTGGCAGGGCCAAATTCCTGCGAACCCACGGCAGGTCAACTGGGGAGAGAGCCAGGCGTGGGCGGGACCAGGGATCCGCGCACCCACGGCTGAGCTGCTGGGGCGAGAGGACCACTCAGGCGGCCAGAGAATCCGGGGCTCGGTGCACCCACGGCCGAGCAGCCAGGGAGGGGGACCCGCGGCTGTGCAGACAGGGAGGGAATCAGGCACAGAGGCCAGGCCTGTGGCGAGAAGCCTAGTGAGAAACCAGAAATCAGGACCATAGCTGTATTCTGGAAAATCCAGACATATTAGGTGTGGAGCCAGACCCTGTTAGCCTCCGTGACGACAAACAAAGCCCACAGAATCTGTGCCAGGGCAAACAGGTCCATACCATCAGAACCATTACAGGCTGATAACTCAGAGTGCAACAAGAGAAGTCTGAAATGGGAGCAGTGAAACAATCCTGGTCCATTACTCACAACCTGGGAATAGGCTGCACCAGCTCACAGTGCCTCAGGCGATTAAAACCACAGTGACCCTGAAATCCCCCTGTAAGCAACGACAGATAGCCAAGTAACTCGTCCCCTGCACCAAATCATCCACTGTGGTTCCAAGCAGAGAAAACAGACAGCTAAACGCATCCAATGGCCAAAGGTCAAAAAAAAAATAGAAATCAAGGAAATATGACTCCAACAAAGCAGAATTATCCTACCTCATCCAATTCGGATGACCTCACACCAACAGAAACACATGAAAACGTTGACAATTCTGCATTATGGAAAGTGATAGAGTCCCTGCAAGAAGAACTTAAATCTATGAAGGAATTCAAAGAAGCCACAATTCTACAAGTCAAAACAAGGAACAACACCATTACAGAGCTCCAAGCCAAGGTGACAGAGCTTGAACAGGAAAAGGACAAAGCAAAGAAAGATTTTCATACAAAAACAAGCAAGCTGGAGAAGGAAATGTACAAAATGAACAAAACCATACAAGACATGAAAATAGAAATAGAAACAATAAAGAAAACACAGTCAGAGTTAAAAGAGGAAGTCGAGAACCAAGGGAAGAGAACAGGAACTACGGATGTGAGTATCAACAATAGGATGTAAGAGATGGAAGACAGGATCTCAGGCATGGAAGATTCAGTGGAAGAAATCAGTACAACATCCAAAGAAAATGAGAAGGCTAAAAAATCTCTCACCCACAACATCCAAGAAATGAAGGACTCAATGAAAAGATGGAACCTAAGAATTATAGGTATAGAGGAAAGAGAGGACTCCCGACTCCAAGGTCCAGGAAATATTTTCAACAAAATCATAGAGGAAAACTTCCCAAACCTGAAAAAAGGGATGCCAATAAAAATCCAAGAGGCTTACAGAACACCAAACAGATTAGACCAGAAAAGAAACTCCTCTCGCCACATAATAATTGAAACACCAAATGTACAGAACAAAGAAAGAATATTAAAAGCTGTAAGAGAAAAAGGTCAAGTCACATACAATGGTAGACCCATCAGAATTACACCTGACTTCTCCTCAGAAACGTTAAAAGCTAGAAGGGCCTGGTCAGATATACTACAAGTCCTGAGAGATCATAGGTGCCCAGCCAGACTACTTTACCCAGCAAAACTCTCTATCAACATAGATGGAGAAAACAAGATATTCCATGACAAAATCAAATTTAAACAATATCTACCCACAAACCCAGCCCTACAGAAAATCCTAGAAGGAAAATCCCAACCCAGAGAAGAAAACTCCACCCAAGAAAACAAAGGGAATAGAAAACCCCTCAGCAACTAAACCAAAAGAGGCACAGGACCACCACCTATACCAAACTAATGGGAAACAACAACCCCAGGTCACTAATATCCATCAACATCAATGGACTCAACTCCCCAATAAAAAGACATAGGTTTACAGAGTGGATCCGCAAGCAGGACCCTTCCTTATGCTGTATGCAAGAGACACATCTAACTACGAAAGATAGACACTGCCTCAGAGTAAAGGGCTGGGAAAAGGTTTTCCAAGCAAATGGACCCAGGAAGCAAGCTGGAGTAACCATCCTGATATCAAACAAAACAGATTTCCAACTGAAGTTAATGAAGAAAACAAAGAAGGGCACTATATACTCATTAAAGGGAATATTCATCAAGAGGAAATCTCAATACTGAACATCTATACCCCAAATACAAAGGCACCTACTTTCGTAAAAGAAACACTTCTAAAACTTAAAGCGCACGTCGATCACAACACATTAGTAGTGGGAGACTTCAACACCCCACTCACAACAACGGACAGATCATCAAGACAGAAGACAAACAGAGAAATATTGAGTCTAACAGAGATCACGAAACAAATGGACCTAACAGACATCTACAGAACGTTTCACCCAAACACAAAGGAATACACCTTTTTCTCAGCACCCCACGGAACCTTCTCCAAAATCGACCACATAGTTGGTCACAAGGATAGTCTCAATAGATACAAGAAAATTGAAATAACACCTTGTATCTTATCAGACCACCACGGAATAAAGCTGGTCTTCAACAGCAAAAGAATCAACAGAAAGCCTACACACACATGGAAACTGA
Source organism: Lophiomys imhausi (assembly GCA_907164525.1). NCBI lineage: Eukaryota > Metazoa > Chordata > Mammalia > Rodentia > Muridae > Lophiomys > Lophiomys imhausi. The sequence continues at coordinate 9,179 of CAJQZJ010021619.1, read as the reverse complement.
ACAGCTCCTTACTGGATGACCACTGGGTCAGGGAAGAAATAAAGAAGGAAATCAAAGACTTCTTAAAATCCAACGACAATGAAGACACAATGTACCCAAACCTATGGGATACATTGAAAGCTGTGCTACGAGGAAAGTTCATAGCACTAAATGCTTTCAAAAAGAAAATTGTGACAGCTCATATTAGTGAACTAACAGCTAAGCTGGGTGAATTGGAAAAAAAAGAAACAAACACTCCCAAGAAGAGCAGAAGACAGGAAATCATCAAACTTAGGGCTGAAATCAACAACTTAGAATCAAAAAGAACTACACAAAGAATCAATGAAACCAAGAGTTGGTTCTTCAAGAAAATCAACAAAATAGACAGACCCTTAGCCAAATTAACTAAAAAACAGAGGGAGAAAACACAAATCAACAAAATCAGAAATGAAAAGGGAGAAATAACAACAGACATTGAGGAAATCCAGAGAATATTTGGATCCTACTTTAAAAATCTATATTCCACCAAATTTGAGAACTTAAGTGAAATGGACAATTTTCTTGATTGATTCCACCTACCGGTGCTAAATCAAGATCAGATTAACAGATTAAACAGCCCTATAACTCCTAAGGAAATAGAAACAGTCATTAAAAATCTCCCAACCGAAAAAAGCCCAGGGCCAGATGGCCTTAGTGCGGAATTCTACCCGACCTTCAAAGAGGAGCTAACATCAATACTCTTCAAACTCTTTCACCAAATAGAATCTGAAAGAACATTTCCAAACTCATTCTATGAGGCCACGATCACCCTGATTCCTAAACCACACAAAGACCCAACAAAGAAAGAGAACTTCAGACCAATCTCCCTCATGAACACAGATGCAAAAATACTTAATAAAATACTAGCAAACCGAATTCAAGAACACATCAAAAGTATCATACACCATGATCAAGTAGGCTTCATCCCAGGAATACAGGGATGGTTCAACATACGAAAGTCTATCAACGTCATTCACCATATAAACCAGATGAAAGAAAAAAACCACATCATAATCTTGCTAGATGCAGAAAAGGCATTTGACAAAATCCAATACCCCTTCATGCTAAAAGTTCTGGAGAGAACGGGCATACAAGGACCATACCTAGAAATAATAAAGGCAATATACAGCAAGCCAGTGGTCAACATCAAATTAAATGGAGAGAAGCTTGAAGCATTTCCTCCAAACTCAGGGACAAGACAAGGATGTCCACTTTCACCACATCTCTTCAATATAGTACTTGAAGTTCTTGCTAGAGCAATAAGACAACTAAAGGAGATCAAAGGGATAAATATTGGAAACGAAGAAACCAAATTATCCCTATTTGCAGATGATGTGATAGTGTACATAAGCGGCCCCAAAAATTCCACCAGAGAACGCTTACAGCTGATAAACACCTTCAGCAAGGTGGCAGGATACAAAATTAATTCAAAAAAATCAGAAGCCCTTCTGTATATGACAAACAAATGGGCTGAGAAAGAAATAAGGGAAACAACCCCTTCACAATAGCCACAAACAATATAAAATACCTGGGGATAACTCTAACCAAGCAAGTAAAGGACCTATACAACAAGAACTTCAAGCCCTTGAAGAAAGAAATTGAAGAGGCCTTTAGAAGATGGAAAGATCTCCCATGCTCATCCATAGGTAGGATCAACGTAATAAAAGTGGCTATCCTACCAAAAGCAATATATAGATTCAATGCAATTCTTATCAAAATAGCAACACAATTTTTTATAGACTTGGAAAGAGCTACTCTCAACTTCATATGGAATAACAAAAAGCCCAGAATATCTAAATCAATCCTGTACAATACAAAAAATACATCTGGAGGTATCACCATCCCAGATTTCAAGCTGTACTACAGAGCAATAGTTGTAAAAACAGCATGGTATTGGTATAGAAACAGACCAGTAGATCAATGGAATCGAATTGAAGATCCAGAAATAGACCGACACTCATGGCCTCCTAATTTTTGACAAAGAAGCCAAAACGGCATAATGGAAGAAGGACAGCATCTTCAACAAATGGTGCTGGTCCAACTGGATGTCCACTTGCAAAAGAATGAAAGTCCAACTGGATGTCCACTTGCAAAAGATTGAAATTAGACCCATACATATCACCTTGTACAAAACTTAAATCCAAGTGGATTAATTACCTTAACATAAAGCCCGTCACCCAAAATCTACTAGAAGAAAAATTGGGAAAAACCCTCGAACTCATTGGAACAGGTGACAACTTCCTGAACAGAACACCAACAGCTCAGGACCTGAGACCAACAATCAATAAATGGGACCTCATGAAACTGAAAAGCTTCTGTAAGGCAAAGGACACTGTCATTCGAACAAAACGGCAGCCTACAGACTGGGAGAAAATCTTCACCAACCCCACCTCTGACAGAGGGCTAATATCCAAAATCTACAAAGAACTCAAGAAATTAAATGCCAAGAAACCAAATAATCCAATCAAAAAATGGGGGACGGAGCTAAATAAAGAATTCACAAAGGAGGAATCCATAATGGCCGAGAGACACCTGAAGAAATGCTCAACATCCTTAATCATCAGACAAATGCAACTCAAGATGACTCTAAGATTCCATCTCACACCTGTCAGAATGGCTAAGATCAAAAGCTCAAATGACAGCACATGCTGGAAAGGGTGTGGAGAAAGGGGAACCCTCCTCCATTGCTGGTGGGAGTGCAGGTTTGTGCAACCACTATGGAGGTCAGTACGGCGATATCTTAGAAATCTTGGAATAGCTTTGTTTCAGGACCCAGCCATACCACTTCTGGGTATACACCCAAAGGACCCCTCACGGAGTCATAGGGAAGTCTCCTCATCTATGTTCATAGCAGCCTTATTTGTAATAGCTAGAAACTGGAAACAACCCAGATGTCCCTCAACTGAAGAATGGATTAAAAAACTGTGGTACATCTATACAATGGAATATTACTCAGCTATCAGAAACAATGAAATTATGCAATTTGCAGCCAAATGGATGGAGCTAGAGAAGCTCATCCTGAGTGAGCTAACCCAGACTCAGAAGGATGCACATGGCATCTATTCACTTATTGTAGGGTTTTAGCTATATAGAACAGGATATCTGTACTACAACCAACACACCGAGGTGAACATGGACATAGACTTTTTTTTTCTTTAATTTGTTGTTGTTGTTGTTATTTTTTGTTGGTTTGTTTGTTTGTTTGTTGGTCTGTTTTTTAGTTTTCCCTCCCCAGCAATGAGACACTTTTCACTGGTGGTACTGCATTGTAGGCCCCCAATATATGAAGAGGCTCTTGACCCTCATATGATGTCTGAACTGGGGAGAGGGACTGTTATGTGGGGTCACTCCACTCCAGAGGAGCAAGATGGAAGGGTTAGGGGGTAGAGGAGGGGATGGTGGGACTTGGAAGGGGGTAAAGAATACAATATGATGGAGATGTAACCTGAAACAACCAATAAATAAATTTATTAAATTTTAAAAAAGCAGGTAACAGGTTTAAAACACTGTAAGTAAATTAAAGGTTACAGCTGTTCAACCTGGCTTTATAAACCACCAAGAGTTGAAATAAACTTAGAGCTAAGGTAAAATACATGAAATGTGTGGTGTTAGCCCATACCTTCAACTTCAGCAGAGACAGGAGGAGCACTATAGAGTTAGTTGTCTTATAAATTCTAGAGTTACAAGGAACAGGGTGGTGATGGTGCACACCCTTAATCCCATCATTAGAGAAGAATACACCCTTAATCCCAACACACTAGAGACAGAAACAGGCAGATGCCAGAGCTCAAGGTCAGCCTGATACAAAACAAGCTCTACATAGGGAAAAACTTTGATCCAGGGGCGGGGGAGCACATCTTTAATCCCTTCAGTTGGGAACCACAGGTCTTGATCCCAATACTTAGTATGCAGAGACAGGCACATAGGATCTGGAAGGATTTAAGTTTAAAAGCTACATATAAAAGGCATGCTCAATGTAAACAAATTGTCCTTTGAGATCTCAAAATATATACACTAAAGGTTTGTTAAGCTCCAAAATAACAAAATAATTTCTTCTTTAATCCATATTGAAAGATAATACTCTATATATTGTCAAAAAATAAATTTGCTCTAGGAAAAATAGTACCTGACCACCCCCCCCCAAAAAAAAGGTAATTGCCCCAGAGTTAGGAATAGGGCAGGGCTCTGTTCTTATCTTTCCAGGAGACTTAAAGCATCCGTTCTAGGAATCCAGGGACAACTGGACAAGGGAAACCTCAGCAGAAAACAGATCAGACACCAAAGAAGACGAGTGGCCCAGACAATCCAGCCTTGCAGACTACCTCAATAGCTGTTTCCTCAAAAGTCTACAACCACATCTCAAAATCACTAAGATCGTTCAACTCCACAGACTGCTCCAGCCAGAACTTCAGTAAAGGCCTGAAGATCAGCTTCTGTCTACAAACTTCTTAGGACATCTAAATAGCTGAGCACAAAAGGACCGAACATCAAATGATTCTATTAATATTTTTAACCATTTTTCCATCCCTATTTGGGCCCCAAACAGGTTTACTATGTCCCAAATCAGTAGGAAGTCATTTATGAGAGCGATGTCCCAGGCCCAGAAGGTGGGGAGGGTGTTTCCCCCCGCCTTTGGTTATTTGATGGATAACAGAAAATTTTGTCATTTAGGGGAAGAGACTACAAGCTGTTAAATGGGTGTGTTAAATGGGTTTTGGAGGTTAGACCTAGGGACTTCTCTCTGTTTCTTTTCTGTATCCTTCTTTCTCTCCTATGTAGGAGTGAATAGACTCGAGAAAAAAATGGGACATAGACATAGTATAGAAAAGATCAAAAAAAGGGACAGATTATTGAATAAGCCATTATGCCTTTGTATATTGATACATCTTTAACACTATATTAGGCTAAATTGGTATTGATCATTGTATATTAATGCAAAATTAAGATTGTATTGGACTACATCAGTACTGATCTTAGTATATTGATACAAAATTAAGAATATATTTGGCCACATTGGTATTGATCTTTGTATATTGTTACAAAATTAAGGGTAACACTTCTTAAAGGTATTGTACCTAGTTATGCTTAAAAAGGAAATGTGAAGTTTTGGCCTTTGGCTACCAACCATCATAAACTGTTTAGGATAATTAGAAAATACAAACTAACAGTCATGCAAGTGTGTCATTTTGTTAGCTACTATGACAGTCTATCACAGTTATTTTCTAAGCTACTCAGAAATCAAGTTGTTAAGAGACAGCAACATTTGCTTCTCTAAACATAAGAGATAGTCAAGGCGTCTTCAAAAACCCCAAGAGATCTGCAGAGTATGGCATTCAAAGATGTTTTCTTAAATTAAGATTTTTTTTTTGATATCGAGACATGCCAGCTCCTGACAGCATCCCCTATTCCACTCCAAGTAGAAGATGAGCATCGAAGAATCTCCAGTGTGAGATGGTTGAATTAGTGGCAAGCCTATCTCTTGGCAAAAAAACAAAACAAAACAAAAAAACCCGTGCTTCAACTGTAGACAGACTGCTGTACAAAAAGGACAAAACTTGGAAGCAGGTAAGTCGACAGCCTAGTTCTGCCAAGACAGGGTAGCTAAGTCCTTCATAATTCCTGCTTTACAATCAATATCTGTCAGAGAAATGGGGCCAAACAGCTGAAGATTGATGCTGTAATGTATGGAGAGAAAATGGGAACTGTCCAGGCAGCCACTGGTATGTCATTTCTTAGTTTTGGAAGCTGTGAACCCTGCACTTCCTATATATTCAGATATATTTATCCCTCTCAGGTCTCTGAGGTGGTTGAAGAATAGATAGCTAGAGTCTCATAGTTAAATTTTGAGTCATTTAGGAATTAAGAGGGCGTTCTGGATCTAAGAAGATGTTTTTAAAAGTGTGATGCAAGTTAGTATGAAAGCTGAGTTAGACAGAGAACCTTAAACTCATGGAGATAGTTAGATAGTAGAATGTTAAAGTCAGGGGCCAAATACATATGGACTGGACATTGAGAATGTATGCTAAGCCATATAACTCTCAGAATTGTGGCCTATTTATTTCAGTTGTTTTGTACTGTATTTATTATTATAAGAGAAAGAACCATTTGTTGGACTGAAAAAAACAAAAGAATTATGCATTTGGAGGGGAAGGGTGAGATGGTAGGAGGTTGGGGCTGGGAGGGGTGGAGGGAGAGGGCTGTGATGGAGTTGTAACTTGAAGTAATAAATAAACATTAATAAAAAATTTAAAAAAAGAAAAGAGGATCTTTGGTTTGTCAGTGGGTACTTGGATGGTTTTCAGAAAGGGGATTTGAACCAGGGATGTGCAAACATAGTTTATGTCCCTCAATTATCAAACCATGTGATACCTATGTTTATGGTCATGGTATCTGGTAGAACTTGTCCAGAAACTCACATCTCTCCATTTATAAATCACTTCATTGTATGCCTTGCCCGTTTTCTGCTTGGACTACTGAAAACTTTGTATGAGTCTTCTGTGTCCTGGTGACAATTCACATTTTAGTTCACACTTTGCTATTAGGTAGGTTGTGTTACTGTGGATTTTGAAGGGTAGGTGAGTTACATTTTTGTGTAGTTCAGTCAGTCAGGGTGTTATATATTGTGGCTTATATGATTATGTCTTTTCTGTTTCCTAGATTTTTTCTCCAAGGGCTGTTGCCTCAGGAGCCTTTTTGTCTTAGCACTCTCCTCTGCATCTTTCACTTGTATGGAGAAGGTGGTAACTTCTATCTTCCAACTTAGCCATTAATATTGTGTATTAATCTTTCATATTATCTTCAAGAGTCCTGTATGTTTCACACTAATTTGCTCTTTTGTGTGAACAATGCTCTCACAACTATTTCCTGGGGATCTAAAGCTCTTTAATATATTTTCTTCTTTTCCTCTAGTATCTATTTCATCACAAATGAGTTGGGGTAGGCATTGAAAAGTTTTCTTAAATGTTTGCCTCTTAGCTGTCTGCTCACTTTAAAAATTATATTTATTTATTTATTTATTTATTGTGTGTGTATGTATGTATATGTGTGTGTAAGCATGTATGATGTATATGTATGTATGTGTATGTGTGTATGGTGTGTGTATGATGTGTTTGCATTTGTGTATGTGTGTGTATGTGTATATGATGAGTGTATGTGTGTGTATGGGTGTATGATGTGTGTATATTTGTGTATGTGTGTATGGTGTGTGTATGTGTGTGTATGTGTGCATGATGTGTATGTATATGTGTGTATATGTGTATGGTGTGTATGGTTCATGTGTATGATGTGTGTGTATATGTGTATGTGTGTACATGTGTGTATATGTGTATGTGTGTATATGTTTTGTGTATGTGTATATGGATGTGTGTATGTGTGCATGTGTATGTGTATATGTACATGTGTGTATATGTTTGTGTTGTGTGTATGTATGTATGTTTGCTCATGCACACATGCCATGGTGTATGACTAGAAGTCAGAGGACAACTTGTGAGAGCCAGTTCTGTCCCATGTGGGTCCCAGTGAGGCTTGGCAGCAGGCATGTGTACCCACTGAGCCACCTCAGTGGACCATCTGTTCAGTTTTGACCTGTGGTTCTACTCTCAACCAAGACTGGCAGGCTATGGTCCATGGGTCAAAAACAGCACATTCACCATTTTCCTCTGGAGATGGTTTTCTCAGAGCACACCACAAACACACCCCTTCCATTATGCATTGTCTCTAGGGACTTATCTACAGCTGCTTTTGTGTCTGCAGTGATGGAACTGAGTAGTCCAACAAAGAACTGTACAAAGCCAAACATATTTACTCTCTTACTCTTCACAGAAAACTATAGAAGCTCTAAACGGTACACATTTCTTTTTATGGCCCAACAGAAAAAGTTTCCATGGATACCTTGCTTTATGGCTTGCTTATTTCCATGCTAGTGAGGAAGAGCTCTGAATACAGATAATGTGGTGGGCAGCATGGGGCAGATGCTGTGATAGACAGAATCTCAAATATTCCCCACAGCTTCATGTTTGAATGCCTGTTCCCCAGTTTTTGAGCTACTGTGGGTGAGTGTGAAACTCCTAGGAGCCAAGACTTATCTAGAGGAAGTGAGTTCCTGGGACAGTTTATGGGGGGTGTATTATCCTTGCTCACTTCCTGTATTGCTCTCTGCTTCCTCACCCACTATTGTATGAATTGTTTCTGCCACACACTACTAACCACACACTGAGCTGTTCCACCATGCCTTTCCCACCACGATAGACCAACAGATTGAAACTCTTTGAAACCATGGACCCAAGTAAATATTTTCTCTCCTAAGTTGTTTCTGTCAAGTATTATGGCCACAGTGGTGCATAAGTTACCAATAAAGATTGCAAGGTGAATATCTTAACTTACAAATGAGGAGACTTAGTTCCCACCTGCTAGAAGACACCTAAAACACAGGCATAGGCATGGGTTTAACGCTTGAGCCCCATGAAAGCACTGGTGATCCATTTGTTAAAACTGCTTCTTCAGAGAGTCATGTGTTCATAAATTACTCTCAGGAGAAAATGAGAATCTTCTTTCCTTCACTCTGCTGGTATCAAGAGACTAGGGATTTCTCTGGCTCTGCTCCCCATTAGCAATCAATAAGGTGGAACTTCCTTTCTAGAGAAAGAGTTTGTTTTGAAAGTCATTCTGTTCCTAAGATTTTACATTAAAGTAAATACCCTGACTTATCCCTGACCCATGTTTAGGACAGTGGATTGGAAGCCTCTTCTCCCAGCTGCTTGGAATGGAGACATGCCCAACTGACCATGCTAGGACCCATTCAGTATGTGTATCTGACTCTAAGCAAGGAGAACCGATCTGATGTGCACTAGCCTCTTGTGGAAGAACTGCCACAGTCTACAGTATTGGGTCCCAGGATTTTCGGTCCAATAGATCTGGAGTGGGCCTCAATACTCCATAGGTTACAAAAGCTCCCAGGTGGTACTGGCCCAGAAACTGTGGCTGCAGAGCCTTGCTGGGAAGATGAAATCTCACCTGTGGATTGCCTCATTGCTTTTTGGCTTTAGCGACAGTCTCCCCCATCCTCCAACACTCCATGTCCCATATTCCTAGACTTCACCAACATTGGTGCACTGATGGTACTTACGCCGTTTGTTTTCTAACACATTTAATTTTTTTTTTTT
>CAJQZJ010021610.1:12903-23484 GCA_907164525.1 Lophiomys imhausi | reverse complement strand
AGGTGGTTGAAGAATAGACAGCTAGAGTCTCATAGTTAAATTTTGAATTGTTTAGGAATCAAGAGGGTGTTATAGATCTAAGAAGATACTCTTAAAAGTGTGTTGCAAGTTAGTATGAATGTTGAGTCACATATAGACCTTTAAACTCATGGAGTTGGTTAGATAGTAGAATGTTAAAGTCAGGGGCCAAATATGTATAAACTGGACATTGGGAAGGTATACTGGGCCATTTAACTCTCACAAATGTGGCATATTTATATCTGTTGTTTTGTATAATACTTACTGTTATAAGAGAGTATTTTGTAAGCCTGGGGTGACTTCCTGATCTCCTGGTATTTTAGTCCTTGTAGCAGAGAATTCTGAAGGCTCCCATGGGGATTTTTGACTGTTTCTGAAGGTTGAAAGCAGGAGTCTCTGATGTGATGCATTATGAGGATATGCTGAACAGAGCTCTATGCAGCTATGCAAAGGATATTACCATGCATCATAGTTACCCTATCAAATTGACATTTATGGGTCTTTAACATGATGCATGACAACCAAATGTTCCAATGAGTAACATCTAAGGGACAAACTATCACTTAGGAGAACAGTTTATGTAATGTAATGTATTGTCTGGGCACAAGGACAGTATTACTGAATTGAATCTATCTGACTTGCTTGATCTGGGAGGTATTATTTCCCTGTTTGGTGTTCACTTGTTTCAATAAAACTATTGTTTGCAATAGCCTCATCCATGGTCCTGGCATTGCTTCTGATTCTGAATGGAAGATGGTTCGAACAATCAAAAGAAGGGTACTATTATCCTCTTAAATCAACCTGACTACCTATCAACTAACATGTGGCATTACAGAGAATATAAAACTTTTAAATAGTTCTCAGATGAAACATAGCAAGACAACCACTTTGTTGATGTTTTTATAAGAAATGTAGATTTATTCATGAAAAATGAAAAAGAACTCTTTTTTTTTTGTTTTTACAGATGCATATGGTTATATTTTTAAAGGGTAAATACTTTCTCAATATAATACCATATTAAAAAACCCAAGTCAAACTATTCATTTAGTTCAAGAACCATTTGATAAAGCCTTGATGTCTAAACCCATTTTTACTCTATCATGTTTTTAAATTGTGGAAAAGGGATGGCCTCACTTTATTAAGAACATCTGTTTTCACTCATACCTTGCATTCATTCATTCCTTTCATGAATAAAAATACAACATTGATTAGAATACTTGGTATTTCCTACAGATCCCTGAGACAATTACTTTTTACCTTTCCACATTTTCTAAGTATCATTTTTATTTATTTCTATTGCTTTGTGTTTAGTATAACAAATACTTTTTCAATACTTTACTATTTACTTTCTCATATTGAACATTAAAATTTCTGTTCTGCAATTTTCATTTAAATTTTTATTAATAATTGTCTTTATTTTAGTGAGTTATTTTACTTTCCATTAATATTTTATGTGAAAAACAAAAAAAAGTAAAATACATATATGCATGCATGTGTATGTATATGCATATCAATATGTATGCATATGTATACCTATGCATATCAATATGTATGCATATCAGTATGTATACATATCAATATATACGTATAAGCTACTGATCATAGATTTGTGATAGACCACCTTAAATAATCTTCATATGTTGTAATTTACACACCAAAACAATTCAGTTGTTTGAAATATTTAATTTAATGTGTTTAAGTTTATGCACAGTTGTACAACCATGGTCACTATGTCCTACTTTTAAAATATTTTCATAATCCCCCCCCCAAAAAAAAAAAAGAAAATTCCTGATCATAGAATAGGGCAAAAGATTGTAGCATGGGTTAAGTATACTGGCTCCAGTTCCTGGTGACAAAAATGTAAAATTCTGATTGTCCTAAAAGGTTGCAAAAGTGCTGATAAGTTTTTACCTAAAGAGTTGCCCATACCCATTCTGACATGTAAAGAAAATCTTTGTTTAGACATAATATTAAGTATTTGATATAAAGAGGTTTGGCACTTATACCACGTGTGATATATTAGAATGTTGTTGTGTTTTGAATGAAAATGCCCACCAAAGACATATAGGGAATGGAGTTATTTTAATGGATATGGATGTGTGGCCTTATTAGAGAAAGTACAGTAGTAGGGGTGGGTTTTGAGGTAGCTCAAGCCAGGCCCAGTGGCTCACTCGCTCTTCTGACTGCCTGATCATCTAGATATAGAATTCTCAGCTACTTTCCAACACTATGTCTGCCCACATGCCACCATGCTTCTCATCATGATGAAAAGCGACTAAACTTTTGAACTGTAAGCCAGCCCCAGTTAATTTTTTCCTTTCTAAGAGTTCTTATGGTCATGATGTCTCTTCACACCAATAAAAACCCTAACTAAGATAAATACCAAACTACTTAATCAAGCCTGCAAGTAAGGTATACATTCAAGAAAAACTTCGTAGTAGGAGTGTTGTAATGGTAGAGAGAAGACTATTCTAAAACCATACTACAGAAAGACTGAAAAGCAAGGCTGAGAAAATATAGAAGACATACCATTAGGTTTATTATTGCTAAAACAAAGCTAAGTATCTTAACGGAACATAAAAATTTGATTTTAAACAATGTAATCCTCAATGCATATTGTAATACATACATTTACTAGGTCTGATGAAACAGAAAGGTGGCCCAGTTTTAGAAGAAAACACAGAATGCATAGCAGAATTAGGTTATCAATATGCCTTTTTACAAATGAAAAAGAACTCTTAAGAGAGGGCCAAAAACAGAGGAATAATTTAACCTTAGGGTTTTTGTTTTAAGACAGGGTCTTGCTATATAGCTCAAGCTGACTTCAGATTCACAGCAATCCTTCTACTTTATTTTACAAACCAGAACTTAATGTTTTAATGTTTTGGGACAGATTCTTACTATATAGTCCCTGCTAGCATGGAACTCAATAGGCAGATTTTAAACTCACAGAGTTCCACCTGCTTCTGCCTTCCGAGCACAAAGATCAAAATTGCGTGCCACAATACCCAGTCCTTTCAGCTTTTAAAACTGGTCATTAAGGGAAACAGAGGAGTGGTGGATCTGGAGGAGAGGAAAAGTGGCAGGCCTGGGAGGAGGGGGGGGGGGCTGCCTTTGGGATGTATTGTATGAGAGAATAATAAAGAAAAAGGAAAAATATATTTTCCAGCTTGAGCTATATAGCAAGACCCTGTCTTAAAACAAAAACCCTAAGGTTAAATTATTCCTCTGTTGTTGGCCCTCTCTTAAGAGTTCTTTTTCATTTTTCATGAATAAATCTACATTTCTTAAAAACACATGGCTTCCTTTGGAGTGGTGAAAGTCTCACTGTATTAGTGATGATTTTACCACCCCAAAGAACAGGATAAACAGTACTGAGCTGTACAACTTAACAAGTTTTTTTATATATTTTATATATAAAATATAAAAACTACTGCAATACACATGTTTATTAAACATTGTATTGTTGAATGACATTGGAATCACACTGAAAATATACTTTATAGGAGTTGCTAGCAAAAAATTGTTCTATTTCCTTATGAAGAAATACACCTGTTAAAAGAATCTGTACTAAGTGCTCAGGTAGAAAACCTATTAACATCTATATATAGATATTTGTGTCTCTCAAAGGAAATGGTCCATAATTATTATGTTTTGTGCAATAGAAAGGCTAGAAAACAGACTTCTAAAATGTCAGTGTGAAAATCTGCGCAAGGATGAGGATGTTTAAAAAGAGCAACCAAGTCCTTTTAGATTATCACATGCATTCCCAATAACCACAGATAAACATGTGAGGTTTAATGGAAAACAAGAACAACAATGAAAATGGGAAGGTGGCAGGATGTCTCTCTGTATGATAGTGAGGTGTTCAGTTTCTAAGTTACTTCATATTTAGATTTCAGTTTTAATATATAGAAGACAAGTTCCAATGCTTTGATTCAAATATTTTAATTTTTACTTTCTCTTCCCAAGCCCTAGGAACAATGCTGAATCACTATCTTGGAGTTGAAAAGAATTAAAAACTAAGCTCCAATATTTTTTCTCCATTTTCCTTTGCAAAATATGCCTTTCTCCTTCTCTAAACTGCAGTGTCTTAGGACACTGTGGTATCATTTCACTCCCTTCTTTGTATCAATGATAGCTTAAGTTCCCTGAAGTGATCACAAGTTTGTTAAAATATGTTATCTGTTGCATGGGTGGCCCTTCTCCTCTCATTAGTTCAGATGTTAGCTGGCTGTACATTACAGGTGAATTTTGTATGAGTATCTGCAAGCCTGTTATCATCAATATTACAATGACAGTTTAAATTAGCGATTTACACAATCAAAAAAGTATTCACTTCAAGAGGGAAAAAGCTACTATTTCTTGAAAAAAATAGGCTAAATACTCCGCAAACTTGCTTCACAAAGAAAAAGAAAAGTAACTATTGTCAATTAGGTAAGTATGGAGGAGACTTCATTCAAAAAATTATGAAAACAACTCTCAGAATTTAGGAATATGAGGTCAGAATGCTTCCCATGTTTTCTGATTCATTTTTTTCTACACTAAAGAAACCACAACTGGAAATAAAAAAGATTGCATCATCAGTGTATCTTACAGAGGAATCCAATCACTAGACATTCACTCACAGGAAACCATTTGTGACTATTTAAATTTAAAACATGTTTAAACAATATTTTATTATGATCCCCATTTAATGAGCTTTTTGCATTAACTGCTCAACTATAATTCTTTTTTGTTATTATTGTATAAATTTATTTATTTATTTGTTCATTTTACATCCTGTTCATACCCCCCTCCCTACCCTCCTCAGGGTCCCATCCTCCAGTCCTCTTCCCCCTCCTCCCCTTCATCTTCTCCTCAGAAAAGTGGAGACCCCTGAACCAACCCACCCCAGCACATCGAGGCCTATCAGGTCAGGGCTGAGCAAATCCTCTTCCCCTGAGGCCATGCACCACAGCCTCATTAGAGAGTAGTGATCAAAAAGTAGGCATCATAGTCCATGTCAGAGACAGCTCCTGCTCCAATAGCTAGTGGATCCACGTGATGATCAAGCTGTTCATTGGTTACATATGTGTAAGGAGCCTAGGTCCACTTCCTGCATGCTCTTTGATTGGTGCTTCAGTCTCTGTGAGCCTCCATGGGCCTAGGTTAGTAGACTCTTGATCTTCCTGTGGAGTTCTTGTCCCCTCTGGGTCCTTCTATCCCCCCCCCCTCTGTTGCATAAGACCCCATGCTCAGCCTAATGTTTGGCAGTGAGTCTCATCATCTGTTTGGGTCTTCTGCTGCATGGAGCTTCTCAGAGGACAGTTAAGCTATGTTCCTGTCTGCAAGCATAGCAGAGTATTGTTAATAGTGGCAGGTGTTGGTTCTCTCCCTTGGGGTAGGTTTCAGGTTGGGCCATTCATTCTTAATTGTATCAAAAGTGGAAATATATATTTTAGATTATTTTACTATTAGTAAATTAAAATTTTCTATAACTGGTATAATTATTAGGCTTGTCAGTAAGTCTATTTACCAGCTGAAACATCTTTTTTACTTACTATTATTATCAATTATTATTGAGGCAGGTTCTCCCTATGTATCACAGGCTAGTCTAGAAATATCCATGTTACCCATGTTTGCCTGAAACACATAATTACTCTTCCTTAGCCTCTTGAATGTTGAAAAATATAGGGTGTAGACTATGGAAATTTTAACAAGGAGAGGTCTGTTGATGCTCCTGCTGCCTTGTGTCTCAGCCATTATGGAGTGTACTGTTGAACTGGGAGACAGAAGATATCCTTTCTCCCTTTTGTCAGGGTGTTTTGTTGCAGCTACAGGAAGAGGAACTGATTATACTTTCTAAAGTGTGAATACAGGTACTACATCATTTAAACCGATCTAAAGGTGAGCTCAAATATACTTCAGTTATTAGGAATTTTAGTGTTATACACATAAATTTATGTTTAAATTATTAAATACTGCCCATAAAATGTCAAAAGGTGCAGTTCACTCTGACCAATATGATGCACTACTTAAATGAAGCCAGAATTCCATTAGGTTTTATTCAAGTTTGGGAATAGTAAGTGAGAAAATATTGAAGGAAGCCATTAGACTGTGGATTTCTTCAAACAATTTTAACATCTCTCATATGCTCTCCACAAAAGAGTAAACGAAGAATAATTATATTATGACTAGTTTAATGCAGGTGGAATTTTCATTTCACTAAATGTCTGATTATAGACACAAAATACTTACTAATTTAAAATTATATATACGTTTGATAATGTCAAGTTTTTCTTTTTATAAAATTATATTTCTTGTCGTAACTTTTCTTATAGCTATGTAAAAGTTTTTTCAAGTATGTTTGGAATTATAGTAATCAACTACTTTTATGAAAAAAGAAAGAAATTGTCTCTTATCAAGGAAATGCCATTTTTGAGGAAGCAATTTTGACTTGATAGTTAAGACACTCTTCCTGCTCTAAGACATAGAAGGCCATTTTGGAAGATAAGAGTAAGTTGAGGGAGTGTGTGTGTGTGTGTGTGTGTGTGTGTGTGTGTGCTGCACAACCAAACATGAGCATGTATAGGCCAGAAGAAGATGTTGGAAAGTTCTAGTTCTTTTTTTATTGCCTATCTATTCCTTGAGAGGGGTCCCTCACTGAAGCTCAGCGTTTTGTGAAGGAAGGTTTGTGCTAGCTGGTACCTGCCTGGTTCTATTCCCCAACACTCTGTTTCCAGGCACATGAAGTCATGTTTGGCTTCTGTGTGGGTGCTGGGAATGTGAACTCAGGTCCTCTGCTTTCATCGTAAATGTTCATCCCCATTGAGCCATTTCCTCAGTCCCACGAATTCTATTTCAAGAACCTTTGTTTATTCTGTGAAACTGGGAAGCAGCAGCCTAGGCATAGTGTGCAATGCATGGTGTGTAATGAATATTCAAAGAATTTGAAGATGAATGAATGCTAAGTGGGGACATCTGAACTAGAATTGATAGAGATTGTGAGAGGGAGTTGACCTATGAATGCAGTGAGGTTGCCAGATAGCACAGAGAGCCCATTTGAGGCTGAGGATCAAAATGTTTTAGGAGAATCAATCTGTTCTAATTCCCTTCTCCAACAATGTTCCTTTGGAGAAAGAAGAAAACAGTTGATCTGTGTTTAAGGTTTTGTCAGATGATTGTGGCACAAATACTTAGGGATAAGGGCATTTCAATTTTAGACAGAATGTAATTGAAATACAGACTGTGGAATCTAAACTGGATTAGGAGGAAAGTAAAGCAAGATGAGACTTGTAGATGGAGAGAAAATAGAAGTGTCAGTTGTGGATGTTCAAGATAATGTAAGAGAGGCAATAGCAGGAGTACAGCCATGGCTGTACAAATAATCCAGAAGGAAAAGGAGAGTATGGGATGCTCAAAAAGCTCTCTATTTATATATGTATAAGTCATATATCATATACATGTAAATAGCTCATGTGTGTATAAATATTTTATATATATGTGTACATCTTTATTTATGAATAAACAGTACTACTCAATGTCTACACATCTTCTTTTGTTAAGGCATTTAACTTCCTTCTAAAATGTTAACATGCTCCTCTGCAGGGGTCCTATATGACTATACTAGGAATTAAAAATAAGTAGAGTCAAACAATGAAGAACTATCATTTTAGTGTTACTTTCACCAAACAGACACTTTACTATGACAAATACTACTTAAGAAATGAAAGAGGAATGAACTGTACTTTTTACTCTACAAGAAAACATTACTGAACAAATGTTCGTGAACCAGAACCCTGAAAAAAATAGCCTGAACACATGAAGGGTTTGATAAAATTCAAGGATTCTGTGATTTGGTATGGGAAGCTATAGGAGAGGAGAGAGAAATCAGGTCTTTAAACACAGATCTTTATTGAATTTACCTGTTGTTCTCATTCAAGTTCACAGAAATTCTCAGTACATCCATCTGCCCAGGAATTGAAGGCAGATAGAGTTGAGCTGCTTTTGTGACTTCAATATTTCTGTCTTGCTGTATCATACTGATAAGGCAAGAGAGTCAAGAATTGAACCCTGATTTATTATACCTATGGAGAATTTTAAAATATGTGAATTTTAGAGACCCTCAAATTTTATGGGACCAACCATACTCAGATGGATGATGGGGTGCAGGCAAGCCTTTCATGAAATTTATGAGGCTTGAAGACCACTGGCCATATAGGTAGGTTTTGATGCCCCCTGTTGTAGGTCAGGCTTCAGAGAAACAAAGACTTAGTGCTCTTCTGAGAAGGGTAGGGAAAGAAACAGGAAGAAAGACAAGAAAGCTAAGGACAGAGGTAGTCCCATTTGGAGAGCTTAGTTCCCAGAAGTTATGATGCACAAATTAGACCATAGTGGTATACACGTTGAGACAAAGGGATTACTTTCTTTTACTCCTCATGGTCTTAGGGGAGACAAGATGGGTAGAAGTTTTTCATTTTGGTTGAGAAAGTTTTTTTGGAAAAGGATTCACTTCTGAGTCTTTTAGCATCAAATATTCAGAGATGTGAGGGAAGAGGCACACCAGTTCAGTGAAGGAATCTGGCTGGACACTTGCAGTTGTAGTGTAAGTAGACACACTTCTGGCAAGTGTACCCATTCTCCTTTACCTCAGACACATTTTTCTGCCCATCTCCCCACCTCAAGATCTTTCTCACATGAATTCTCATTTCCAATAGTGTGAGGCTACCTCAGAGTTTCAACAAAATGGATGAATTATCTTTTCCATAATGTTGAATTCCTTGTTTCTTCTAAATTCTGAAGGACATCACAGAGCTATGAGAGATGAGTTAGTGGGCAGACTTCATAGACACAACCCCTCTGTCCTTAGCATCACATTTGTTTCGGGTAGAGACATTCTTGACAATAAATTATGCCGAAGTAGCATGTATTAAGAAAAATAGAAATGCAATTGCATTCCATTCCAGTATCAGCTTTTATTGTAGTAGCTCGAAGGGAAAATATTATGTGATTTCATTGTCCTTGAATCCAGTTTTCAGGACAATTGTAAACTTTCATATTTGGGCATGATAACTTTTGTCAAGCAAACTGAATAAGTACATAAATAATGAAACAGAATCAAAATTAATGATCTAGATGTAGTATAATCAGAATGAGTTACGGAAGGTTAAATAAAAAATAGGAAAACAATATAAAGTTTGTTGGCATACAGAAATTTTATGTTATGTTGTTATTTACCAAGGAATTATCAGCAATTATATTTTAACTGTTCTCAGACTCAGCCTGATTTGAAATTTGTGACATTAGAATAATAGCAATTGACTGCTGTACTTCTTATGTTTTGTATGTAGAAGCAATGTTTTTACAAATAAGAAATGACCTTTCACTTCTTTCCAACCCCACATCCGACAGAGGGCTAATATCCATAATTTACAAAGAACTCAAGAAATTAAATGTCAAGAAACCAAATAATCCATTCAAAATAGAGCAGAGCTAAACCAATAATTCACAAGGAGGAATCTCTAATGACTGAGAGACATTTGAAGAAATGCTCAACATCCTTAATCATCAGAGAAATGCAGCTGAAGACAACTCTGAGATTCCATCTCACACCTGTTAGAATGGCTAAGATTAAAAACTCAAATGACAGCACATGCTGATGAGGCTGTGGAGAAAGGGGAACACTCCTCCATTGCTGGTGGGAGCGCAAACTTGTACAACCACTATGGAAATCAGTCTGACGATATCTTAGAAAACTTGGAATAGCTCTACTTCAAGACCCAGCCATACCACTTCTGGGTATACATCCAAATGATTCCTCACCAAATCACAAGGACATTTCCTCATCTATGTTCATAGCAGCCTTATTTGTAATAGCTAGAAACTGGAAACAATCCAGATGTCCCTCAACTGAGGAATGGATTTTAAAAATGTGGTATGTCTACACAATGGAATACTACTCAGCCATCAGAAACAAGGAAATCATGCAATTTGCAGACAAATGGCTGGAACTAGAAAAGTTCATCCTGAGTGAGTTAACCCAGACTCAGAAATATGCACATGGCATCTAGTCACTTATAACTGGATTTTAGCCATATAGTACAGGATAACTATATTACAACCAACACACCAAAAGGAACAGGAACATAGACTTTGTTACCTGTTAATGGGACACTTTGCCCTAGTGGTGCTGCCATGTAGGCCACCAGTACATGAGGAAGCTCTTAGTCCTCATGTGACTGGTGAACTAGTTGGGGGGACTGATAGGTAGGGACACCCACTCTGGAGGAGTAGGATAGGAGGGACGGGGGAGAGGATGGGAGGGTGGGACTGGGAGGGGTAGAATGAGGGCACTGTGATGGAGATGTAACTTGAAGTAATAAATAAACATAAAAAAGAGAAAAGATACACCTAAACATAAATTTGTTTTTAAACATTTTATCTTGTTCATTGATTACAATATGAGACAGTGCCTCACTAGAGAGCACAGGTATGAATTTATGCTTCTCCTGTAGTTGCCTATAATTTCTTCCTCTGCCAGGTCCTAGAAGATTTCATGAAGCCTTAAACCCAGTATTTTTT
>CAJQZJ010021610.1:0-12893 GCA_907164525.1 Lophiomys imhausi | reverse complement strand
CACTGCACCTACTTCTCTCTTCTGCTCTTTCTTATGGTATATATGTGACTCTATGGCAATGATATTTCTAAATAATTCCATAGAAACTGACCACTCATTTAAATAGCAACCTACCCCATCTTGCTCTTCCCAATTACTTCAATGAATTCTTCTTACCTTGTTTGAGTAGTTCTTCTTCAAAAGTACCACAACAACCAGATTAACATGATGGCAACGTGCTTATTATTCTAGTACTACTAGAAATATAAACAAGAAAATCATACTTTCATGCCAACCTGGGCTACCTAGTGAATTATAGGGTAATCTGAACTATGTAGGAAGACACTGTCTCAATACATAATTGCTTAATATAGACTCTTCCCATACTGTCTAGAATGGCACTCTATAACAAATTGAAGGTAGCAGAATTGATCCTGTAAGTCATCTAGTGCTACACCAGGTGGAGTCTTGTAGTTTCTGGCTTAATTTCTTTCTTTTCTTCTTCAACGTTTTATTATTTCTCTTTTTAATTATCATATAATTACATTATTTTCCTCTTCCCTTTCTTTCCACCAAGCCCTCCTATATACACCATATAGTTCTTTATTCATGGCTCATTTTTTCTTTCATTGTAGTTATATGCATATATATATTACATACATATAAATCCCAGGTTATAACCTTCTCATCTGTATAGTGTTACTTGTATGTATGTTTTCAGAGCACATCATTTGATGTTCAATAACCAATGCTCTTCTCTGTTACCCAGAAATAGTCTTACTGACTATTACCATTGCAGACTAGATGTATGACTTCACTAGGCCTGGGTAGTTGCCTAGGTTTCCAGTACCAGGCATGATTTACCTGTTGATGAGTGGGTCTTAAGTTTAATTAAAGAACCATTGGTTACTGCCAATATATATGTACCACCACTGCATCCTTAGAGTTATCAGGCCATAATGCTCATCTCTATAGTTTATAGACATCATAGCTAGAGAGTACTGTTGGTTGCTTCCCTCCAATAGAGGATTGAAAGTTTCCTTCTGGTATCATGGAAGGTAGTCCTCAAAGAAGAGACATTTAAGTTGGTCCCAGCTCAAAAGAGCCCCTGGACCCTGTGTCTGAAGTGCATGTTGTCTTCAACAACACGGCATTGCCTTCCACCTGAAAGGGCAAAAAGGACAATAGCAATAGCAAATGATGTTTTGGGATTCTCTTTGCCAACTCTGACCAGGAACTTAGAAGAGGATTTCTCATGACTGGTTTTGGGTGTTTTGTTAGATGGTCTTTGTGGGGATAGGGAGTGTAGGGAGTGCTGTCAGCCCAGATGAGAATTTTTCTTTTAAACTATAATTATAATTATTTTATTATTATGTATTTTATGTGTGAGAGTGTTTAATCTACACGTATATCTATCTGTACATGAATGGTGCCACAGAGGCCAGAAGACAGCATTGGGTGGATCAAACCCCATTCCTCTGGAAGAACAACCGGTGTTCTTAACCACTGAGCCATCTCTCCAACCCCTCACTTAATTTCTTTAAAGACTTAGTCTGGCAGAAACAAACTGCCATTTAAGAAGTTGAGTACTATATAGTTGCTACCGTGGGAGGAAGTCTAGCCTGGCCATGTGGGGAAACTGCATGAAAAAGGAAGAATGTCTGATCAAACCTCAACTGTCCAATGCTGGACGTGCCAGCCACCCCAGGTGAGGGAACAATTTTGCGCATATTAGTTATATTTGCCTTAGTATAACCAAATAGATGTTTATCTTAAAGGGGAGATACTTATTTGGGCTCATGCTTTCAGTTGTTTCAATCCCGTTCTGGGGTCCACAGTAAGGTTGAACATCCATGATGGAGGAACAAGTTGATCAATTTAAGGCAAAAAGAGATCACAAAGGGGGAATACCTATATGATTCAGTCTCTAAGAACACATCCTCAGTGACTTGTTCAATGCAGGTAAGCTACACTTTGCACCTTTCATCAATTCCCAATAATCTTTCATATTATGAGTCTGTCAAGGGATTAATCTGTCCATCAAATTAGAGAACTCATTGTCTAATCATCTCTGGAAATGTTTCAAGACCACACATAGAGTTATGCTTTACTAATCTCCTAGACATTTCTCAATCTAATCAAATTGACAAGATTAACCAACCGCAGCAGATGAGAAAAATGTCTAGGACATCCACTCCAGTTAAAACATCAGATCACTTCAGCTTCAGATATCATCTAACCTCAAAACCAAGCAAGGAACATCTACCTGAGCATATTTAACTCACAGAATACTAGCAATAGTGATAAACTTTCACTTGAATTAATGCATTTTAGGTTTATCTGTTAAGCAGCAAAGGAAATTATGCTCTTTTTATTTTCCTTTTCTGTAATTTCTGTTTATTTTATTTTATTTTGGTATTTTAATTTATCCTAAAAATTAGTATTTGATGTGCTTTTTTATTATGTGTTTTTTCATTTTTAAAAAATGAGCTCTGTGATATCAAAGAAGTTGTTTGCACTAACATAATGTACCTAAGGACAGATTGAACTGTCCTTATTTAGTAAAATTATTTAATGATGGTAGAGTAGAAAGATGGGAAGGACCTTAGACTTAATAATACTATTATGTTTCTGAATTACCTGCTCCTGAAACAACCTCACCTCTGCACTATTTGACTCTTTAGGCCATTTCATATCAGAATTGTATTACTCACCAAGGAGATATTATGATAATTAACTGGCACATGATCCTTTACATCAGAATTTCTCAACCTGTGGTTTGCGACCCCTTTCACAGGGGTCAGCTAAGACAATCACAAAACACAGGTGTATATATAAATTATAGCTCATAACAGCAACAAATTGCAGTTATGAAGAAGCAATTAAAATACTTTTATAGTTAGGATCATCACACCATGGTGAGCTGTATTTAAAGGTGGCAGCATTAGGAAGCCTGAAAACCACTGCTTTAGACCATTTTTGTGTATACCAATAAGACTCAGGCTGTATGGTATCAAAGAATAAAACAGAGTTGTGGATGATGCAACTTCTTCAAAAACATCCTTTCATTGTTCCCAAAAGTTTTTTTCTGCTTCATCTCCCTGTAGTAGGGGTCTGGAGAGCCAACCAATGTTTTAGAGATGACTTGACTTATAATACAGATGTGATTACATCTTGAGATTATTTTTCTGAGTACTCATAAGAAATGTGGCCCAACTGTCTTAGTTACTTTCCCATCACTGCAACCAAAATTCTAGAAAAAAAAAAGAGAGAAGATTTGTTTTTGCTTTTGATTTTAGAGATGTCAGTCCATCATGGCAGAGAAAGCATGGGAGCACCTTAGTTCATGCCATTGTAGATCATGAAACAGAGAAAATGAGCCAAGAAATAATGATAATATGCCTCCAATGAACCACATGTACATCAACCTCATATGCTAAGGACCCACAAAGAAATTCCAGCTCCTATGGTCCCACTATCTTCCACCAGCAAGAAAACAAGCATCAAGAGCATAGGACTGTGGTGACACTTTAGATTCAAATTATAATGTCATCTCCATCATTTCACTAGTTGGCTACATTTATCTGAGACTCTGTCTTAAAGTTGGACTTGTTATCTGCAACATAGCAAAAGAGTAGACATTCTTCATTAGTTTCCTATTTACAATTATATAAAATCTGCAGAAATAAGAATAATTAGAGTATATTTAACCACAATTGAATAGATCTTTGTATATTGATACAAGTTTAAAGGTAATGCTTCCCAATGGTATCATACCTAGAGATACTTAAAAATAAAATGTGAAGCTCTGACCTCTTGATACCAACCGTCTAAAACGGTCTAGGATAGTTAAAACAAACTCCTAGTCATGCAAACATGTCTCTTTGTTGGCTACTATGACAGTCTATCACAGATATTCTCTAAACTACCCAGTAATCAAGTTGCTAAGAGACAAGCAACATTTGCTTATCTAAATACAAGAGATGGATAGGGCATCTTCAAAAACCCCTTGAGATCTGCAGAATATGGCATTCAAAGATGTTATCTTAAATCAAGATTTCTTTTTTTATATTGAGACATATCAGCACCTGACGGCAACCCTATTCTACTCCAAGTAGAGGATAAGCATCGAAGAACCTCCACTGTAAGATGGTTGAATTGGTGGCAAGCCTTTCTCTTGGCATGAAAAAACCCCTTGCACCAACTGCAGACAGACTGCTGTCCAAAAAGGACAAAACTTGGTAGCAGGGAAATCGACAGCCTAACTCTGCCAAGACAGGGTAGGAAAAACCCCTTGCTTCAACTGTAGACAGACTGCTGTCCAAAAAGGACAAAACTTGGAAGCAGGTAAGTCGACAGCCTAGCTCTGCCAAGACAGGGTAGGAGAGTCCTTCATAACCCCTGCTCTACAATCAATGTCTGTCAGAGAAATGGGGCCAAATGACTGAAGATTGATGCTGTAATGTATGGAGAGAAAATGGGAGCTGTCCAGGCAGCCACTGGTATGTCATTTCTTAGATTGGGAAGCTGCAGCCTTGCACTTCCTATATAATCAGATATATTTGTCCCTCTCGGGTCTCTGAGGTGGTTGAAGAATAGATAGCTAGAGTCTCATAGTTAAATTTTGAGTTGTTTGGGAATCAAGAGGGTGTTCTAAGAAGATGCTTTTTAAATTGGGATGAAAGTTGAGTTGGATATAGAACTTTAAACTCATGGAGATAGATCGACAGTAGAATGTTGAAGTCAGGTGCCAAATACATATAGACTGGACATTGGGATTGTATGCCAAGCCATATAACTCTCATAATTTTGGCCTAATTACCTCTGTTGTTATGTATTGTATTTATTATTATAAGAGTAAGAGCCATTTGTTGGTCTGAAAGGGGGAGCTGTTGGGGGGAAAAGATATATCTTAAACTTAAAAAAAAAGGAAGTGGAGGGGTGGGTTGAGGCGGAAGAGGGTGGGAGGGTGGGACTGGAGGCGGGGTAGGGAGGGGATTTCAATTGAGATGTAACTTGAAGAAATAAAAAATAAAGTAAAAAAAAAAAAGAAAAGACATTGAGATGATATTTGAATAATGCTTTTATGTGGAAATCATTTTTTAATTTAATATTTTTTCAGTAAGTACATTATGCTAGAAACTGTACTCAGCAACAGAGACAAAGCTGTTTATGACAGACTTCCTTCAAAAATAATTGATACAAATCCGTGCCTAGTGGTAGTAATCCAGATACTAGACACATGTGGATCCAAGGCCAGCCTGACCAACATAGTGAGGCCATGTCTCAAAATAGGAAAAGATAAAAGGAGAGATGAATGATAGATGTATTATATACAATACCAGAAGGAATGCCCGAAAATATAAACCATCAGAACAATATTACAATATAGAGAAATGTTTACACTCTTACTCAGAGATGACTTTTGAGCTTTGATTTAAGCAAGGAGTGAAGTTGCAAAAAGAGAGGTATGGAAAGAGATTTCTAGAAAGAAGAAAAAGAATAAACAAAAATCTAAAAGTCTTTGAAGCTCTTCCATGACCTGGCATAGTTAGAAGTCTAGGATAACTGAGGTGGGGAGTGCATAGTACAGAGAGCTGCAGAGGTAAAAGAGTTCATTGCAAATGAAACAGATATAATTTGGAAAGGTGGGGCATAATTAAACATTTGCCTCAGTTCTCCTTTTGACTCTATCACTCAGAAAGAAACTATTTCACTAGATTTTTTAACTATTTTAGTCTATTTGGTAAAGGGAAACAAGGATCAGAAAATTTTTAATACAAAATATTCATTCAAGCTGAAAAAAACACTGGTGATTTCAGACCAGTTAAAGTTAAATATTTCAAAGTTCTCTATTATTTCTATGTGGATGACCAGATTTTATTTTATTTTTTTAGACTTTGAAAAAACATGTTTAGATTTTAACAGACTAATTGCTCGTGCTTTCATGGAAGCCTCACAGGACATGAGTAGGTTCCAGTTCAGCAGGTAGGAATCTGGCCACTGAAAAGGTAGCCAGAGAGTTAAGAAATTCATGATCACTCTTGTGATTGCTTGAGCAGGTTCTAAAATCCTGAAAGGGTTGATGGAGCCACCAGATATCACAGGTCAAGAATATACAAGAGGTTAAGAATTCAGATTGAAGTTTACATGGGGAGTTAGACTAAACAGGTTCTGAATGTAAATGATCAGGAATTCAAAGTTCATGTTAGGTGAGGAAACCAAACATAGAAATGTAATATTATTCAGCTATCAGGAACAATGAAATTAGGCAATTTGCAACCAAATGGATGGAATTAGAAAAGCTCATCCTGAGTGAACTAACCCAGATCAGAAGGACACATATGGCATCTATTCACTTATAGTAGGATTTTAGCTATATAGTAGAAGGTATCATTACTACAACTAACAAACCAAAGGGAACTTGGACATAGACTTCTTATTTTTAATTTTTATTTATTTTTTATATATTAGTTATATTTTTTCTATTTTTTAGTCTTTTCTATCTATTGTATGCTTATTGATTTGTTTGTTTAGTAGTTCTCTTTCCCAGGCAACGAGACACTTTTCACTGATGGTACTGCTTCATAGATCCCCAATGAATGAAGAGGCTCTTGGCCCTCATACGACCACTCAACTGAGATGAGGGACTGTTATATAAGGACACCCCACCCCAGAGAAATGGGATGGAAGGGTTAGGAGGTAAAAAAAATGAAATGTGATGTTTCGGCCTTTTACTACTAACTGTCATAAACTGTTTAGGATAATTAAGAAATGCAAACTAATGGTTATGCAAGCCGGTCATTCTGTTAGGTACTATGACAGCCTATTACAGTTACTTGCTAAGCTAATCAGAAATAAACCTGCTAAGAGACAAGCAACATCTGCTTACCCTAATATAAGAGATAGATAGGGCCTCTTCAAAAACCTCAAGAGATCTGCAGAATATGGCATTCAAAGATGTTTTCGTAACTTTAGATTTTTTTATATCAAGACATATCAACTCCTGACAGCACCCCCTATTCTCCTCCGAGTAGAAGATGAGCATCGAAGAATCTCCAGTGGGAGATGACTGAATTAGTCGCAAGCCTATCTCTTGGTAGGAAAAGCCCCTTGCTCCAACTGTAGACAGAATGTTGTCCAAAAAGGACAAAACTGGAAGCAGGTAAGTCGACAGCCTAGCTCTGCCAGGAGAGGGTAGGTAAGTCCTTCATAACGCCTGCTCTACAATCAATGTCTGTCAGAGAAACAGGACCCAAAGGCAGAAGACTGATGCTGTAATGTATGGAGAGAAAATGGGAACTGTCCAGGCAGCCACTGGTATGTCATTTCTTAGTTTGGGAAGCTGCAGGCCCTTTACTTCCTATAAAATCAGATATATTTATCCCTCTCAGGTCTCTGAGGTGATTGAAGAATAGATAGATAGAGTCTCATAATTAAATTTTGAGTTGTTTAGGAGTCAAGAGAGTGTTATACATCTAAGAAGATACTTTTAGAATTGTGTTGCAACTTAGTATGAATGTTGAGTTAGATATAGAACTTTAAACTCATGGAGATGGTTAGATAGTAGAATGTTAAAGTCAGGTGCCAAATACATATGGACTGGTCATTGGGAATATACTCTAAGCCATATAACCCTCATAACTGTGGCCTAATTACCTCTGTTGTACTGTATTTTATTTATTATTATAAGAGAAAGAGCCATTTGTTGGACTGAAAGGGGAAACTGTAGGGGGAAATAAGATATGCCTTAAACTTAAAAGAAAAATAAAAGGAAGAGGATGCGGGGTTGAGGGTGGTAGGGTGGGACTGGAGGGGGAATAGGTAGGGGACTGTGATTGAGATGTAACTTGAAGAAATAAAAAATAAAGGAAAAAAATAAAAAAAAGAAATGTAAGCCTCTCTAATCCACAGTCCTCTACATAGAGTCTTTATAATGCCCTTGCCAAGGCCAAAGCTGGTGTATATCTGTCCTTTTAACTCTGAGTGGAGTTAGAATTGCGGCCACTTGAAATGGGAGTATGGACTGGTGTTCATGTGCACTTCCAAAACTTTTTTTATAATTTTTTAAAATTTTTATTTATTTATTGCTTCAGGTTACACTTCCATCACAGTGCCCTCTTTCCACCCCTCCCAGTCCCGCCCTCCCACCCTCTATCCCCTAACCCTTCCATCCCACTCCTCTGGAGTGGAGTGTCCCTAACATATCAGTCTGCCATCGCAGTTCAGCAGTCATATGCAGGCCGAGAGCCTCCTCGTACACTGGGGGCCTACGAGGCAGCACCACTAGGACAAAGTGTCTCATTGACAGGTAACAAAATCTATTTTTCTGTTCCCTTTGGTGCATTTGTTGTAGTATAGATATCCTGTACTATATAGCTAAAATCCGACTATAAGTGAATAGATGCTATGTGCATCCTTCTGAGTCTGGGTTAGCTCACTCAGGATGAGCTTCTCTAGTTCCATCCATTTGGCTGCAAATTGCATGATTTCATTGTTTCTGATAGCTAAGTAGTATTCCACTGTGTAGATGTACCACAGTTTTTTAATCCATTCTTCAGTTGAGGGACATCTGGATTGTTTCCACTTTCTAGCTATCACAAATAAGGCTACTATGAACATAGATGAGGCAACTTCCTTGTGATTTAGTGAGGAGTCATTTGGATGTATGCCCAGAAGTGGTATGGCTGGGTCTCAAGGCAGAGCTATTCCAAGTTTTCTAAGATATCTCCATACTGACCTCCATATTAGTTGCACAAGTCTGTACTCCCACCAGCAGTGGAGGAGGGTTCCCCTTTCTCCACACCCTCACCAGCATGTGCTGTCATTTGAGCTTTCTGTCTTAGTCGTTCTGACTGGTGTGAGATGGAATCCAAACTTTTATTAGCTTGAAAATGTACCAGAAGGAAATGATTAAATTACATTTTCCCAAGTTCCTTCACTAGTGGGTTTATTGCATGCAATTCAGAAATATATACTTTTAACATGAAAATTGTGGTGGCCATGAAATCATGCAAGTTTTTGAAAAACAATATTATAAATAAGAGATTGATTATCTACCACAGTGGTTCCCAAACTTCAGCATGCAGCCAGAAACCCTGAGACTCTTAAACTATAAGTTGAACGCAGCAGCAAAAGCTTCTGATTCATTGGCTCTCTAGTAGAATTTGATATTCTTCATTGCTAGAATGTTCTCCGGTGATGCTGATGCTAGTGAGAAAGCATATATTGAGAAAAACTGGTCTGACATAGCAAGAACTACATCACATCTAGTGTTGGTTAATTCAGCATCTTAACTATATCACGATCATTACTAGATTCCACAAGGGTCTCTGGATTTATCTTCAAGTCTAAGTCCCTAAATCAGTTTGTACTGCACCCAGCATCCCATCCTTAAACAACAACCACAACAAAAATGAATAAAACTATGACAGGATATCTCTCTTTTTCCCTCTTCTTTCTCTCACTCCCTCTCCTCCTCCTCCTCTCTCCTGTCTCTCTCTGTATCTCTCTCTCTGTATCTCTCTCTCTATCTCTCTCATCTCTGTGTGTGCATGTGTATGTGCTGTATGCACAAATGTATATCCTCACTTCTACGTTTATATTAGGAGAAAAAATATTTTCCAGAAGCTCAATAGATTTGTCCGTTATATGTCAACCAGAAGCAGAACTCAGTGAACATTTCTTCCTACACTTTCTTCTTTCTTCATTCCTTTTTATTTCTTTGTTTTAAGGCAGCATCTTACTATGTATTCCAGAAGGTCCTAAATGTGGCAATTTCGCTTTGTTCAGTACACCTACTGGTCAATTTCTTTAAATCAATCTCTGCCTGTAAGGAATAAGAATGCTATGATGATTTCAGATCAGATTTTCATTCTTCTTACAGAGTTTTGTGTCCTGTGACTGAAGATACCATAAAATAGCTATGCTGTCTTACTGAAGAATAGGAAGTGAATAGCTATTAGATAGGCTAATAGCTGGGCATGTTACAAATTTATTCTGATAACAAGCATCATTATAGGCAGGTTCAAAATTGAAAGAAGAAATGCAAATGCTAGTAAATAACAGATTGTATTGGTTTTGCTACTGCCTTTTGCAAGACAGTAATGTTCTTATGAAGAATTTGGCTCAGCATACTGGTGGATAGTGTCCTTTGAAACCTAACAGTATACAGGAGTAATCTTGATTTTATTATATCTGTATATGGAATTGCAAGTTGTCCCTCCAAGTAATGAAATTTAGACAAGTTGGAACCTGTATAACAGCAAATCAATAATAAAATTATAGCCAAAACCTGTACTTCTGGAGACTAACACGTAGGACAGAAAGTCTCCATGACCAAAATTTAACAGATTTCACACTTACAAGCATCCAATATAGAAACAAAGCAATAGGTACCAATATGTCTTTTCAAATGTTTGCATTATTCTCCTTGTTCAATCCTGTAAAGGCATTAAAAAAGAAAACACAGTTCAGATATGTCCCATGTGCCCATGAACAATATATAGTTGAAAATTGGATTGTTTATTTTGACTGGAAGTATCCAAATACTTTATTAAAGGTTGTCGTGAAGATCTCCACTGAACTAAAAAGAATATTCCATTTTTTAAACTATTTTGGTAAGATGGTGACTAATGTAAAGCCATCTCCTGTTATTTTTTTCACAACTAGATCTTAAGTAAATATATAACTATGGGAGAAGAATAACACTAAGGAGACAAGTAAATATTTTTGTCATTATCTAAAATTATGTACTACTTCCTTTCTGAGTATACCTCAAAATGGTTAGTTTGCACCTTAAATAGCAAAAGGGATGTATACATTTGTAAGCACATGCAGCATGACAAAGTTGAGTTTTAAAGAACACTAGAAACTTGCCCCCAAAGACCCAAAACTGATGTCCAAAAATGACAATAATTTTGGCTGAGGAATTGAATGCATAATCATTAAGTGATAGTTATGACACTAAATCTAATTCCTCTATTAAATTTATCCAAGAGGAGTCTCTGCAAAGAAGTCATAACTCTGATAATTTCTAGGTGCATAGAGACATTTCCCTACTCTGGGACAAATGAGAATTACACTCTAGACAAAATGATATAGGATAATCAAAAAATAAAAATAGAAAATAGAAAAGAAGAAGGTATAGGATAAGCTAAACATAAAAATAGAAAAAGAAATTCCTGAAATGCTGTAGAATCACTGATAATTTTGATAATTTTAGTACATTTATATGCACAATGCATTTAATGACAGTATTTTCACTGCTTCCTTTCATTTTGAAGGTCTGCCGTGTGTGTACGTGTGTCTCTTCGTGTGTCTATGAATGTATATATGTATGTGTGTGTTTATGTATCTCTGTGTATGTGTGTGTATCTGTGTGTGTCTGTCTGTCCCTCTATCCTATGTGTGTGTGTGTGTCTGTGTGTGTATATCTGTGTGTGTCTGTCTGTCCCTCTATCCTCTGTGTGTGTGTGGGTGGGGGTGAGGTTGTGGGTGCGCACATGCGCACACATAAATAAGAGTGTGTGTTTCTCCCCTCTGGGCAGATTTGCTGGAAAATAGCAAAAGCTATTTGAGAGCCATTGCCACAGAGGGGGCTTTTTCCATTATGCACAGGGTCTTGAATGTTGTACCTGGGGCTGTGTTTCCTACATATTGCTTACAGTCTCATGGAGCACTATGACTGTTTACAGATACTTTACTATCTTCTCTGATTGAAGCAAGGCACTGGTTTGCCAGCAACTTTTGTTTTTTTTTTTTTTTTTTGAATACCATGCATCTAACAGATGTTTGTTGTTGGCTCCAGATCTACATTGTTTGAAAGCTGCAGAATCAAATTGCTGACATTCAGACAACACTAATTCCCATATCTAGGGAGCCTAATTTGCCATCCCTGAGAAACTGATTCCTGGTGTTCACGGGTTTAAAAACCATTTCAGTGACACAATATGAGAATGAGCTTGGGAGATGTAGCACTATCTCCACTAAAGATAATCACATTTTATAAACATCTGCGTCATTATTGGTATGATTCATCTCTAAGCTGTATACAGCTGTTTCCAGTTTCAATTAACAATCCCTTAATTGCATATCCATCTCATGTTACTAATTTAGTTAATTTATTCATAATTAAGAGTATTCTGTTTTCTACTAGGGTTTTTCGAGCTCAGAAAACTATAAAGAGAAATATTTTAAGGCAGTGTCTCTGAGGGATTTTGTTTCTTATAATCACATCACAGTAAAATGTCATTCATGTGCCCAAAGGCAGATAAATTGCTTAGGGATTTTTTCCATTAAAAGATGAAGCTATGTGAAGCTGTAGTGTGCTGTGTTTTTTTTTTTTTTTTTTGCTTCAATGAATATAATAATTTTATTAAGTTTTTGAAATTTTCATACATATGCACAAAGAAATTTGATCATATGCATCCTTATTCTTCCCACTAAATTTTTCTAGCTGCTTTTTCATACACCTACTTGCTTCCTCTTTTATTTATTTTTTTAATTTTTTAAAAATAATTTATTTTTTATTTCTTCAAGTTACATCTCAATCACAATCCCCTCCCTACTCCCCCCTCCAGTCCCACCCTTCCACCCTCCTACCCTTCAAACCCCCATCCTCTTCCCTTCTTTTTTTTGTTTAAAGTATTTCTTTTTCCCCCCAACAGCTCTCCCTTTCAGTCCAAAAAATGGTTCTTTTTCTTATAACTATAAATACAATCCAAAACAACAGAAATAAATAGGCCAAAA
Organism: Lophiomys imhausi; assembly: GCA_907164525.1. Taxonomy (NCBI): domain Eukaryota; kingdom Metazoa; phylum Chordata; class Mammalia; order Rodentia; family Muridae; genus Lophiomys; species Lophiomys imhausi. Next base: position 164 of record CAJQZJ010021610.1, on the reverse strand, counting down.
TTATAAGAGTTATATGGCTTAGCATACATTCCCAATGTCCAGTCCATATGTATTTGGCACCTGACTTTAACATTCTACTATCTAACCATCTCCATGTGTTTAAAGTTCTATATCTAACTCAGCTTTCATACTAACTTGCCTCATAATTTTTAAAATATCTTCTT
>CAJQZJ010021609.1:1924-13576 GCA_907164525.1 Lophiomys imhausi | reverse complement strand
ACAAAGATAATATTTGTTCAGAAAAATGAAATCTGAGATGTTTTGAACGGTAGAATTGGTTCTTTGGGTAGAGATGAGTGTCTAACAACACCAAAACCCTAGACATCCTTTTGAAGAAAATCAGATTATAAAATGTTCACTACATTTTTTTTCACATTTCCTGGGGTCATAATGGCATTTAGCAATGTAGTTATTGAAGCTGGGGTTGTAGGAGAACAGACCAGGCAGTCCCAGAACAGGTAATATTCATTCCTGTTCTACATGTGGTGAGGTGGCCAATGGCAGTGACAAATAAGTCATTCTGTGTCCAAACTAAAAACAAAGCAATTTTTTCCTTCATTCCTGAGCATGATCACTCTTAAATATGATACCATTACTCTCATTTGTGGTAAGACTTCAGGTAGGGAGTCACTCTGTCATCTTGTGGGCCAAAGTGTTCTCATATCTAGTAAGACTATTCCTCCTCAGTGAGGCAGTGAACTTCTGATTCCACAGTAAGTAATTTCAAAGTTCACCTGAAAGATTTTGTTTGCCATTTCTGAGAAAGACACCACAAAAATTCATCTCCTATTTCAAAACTCAAAGCAATTTTTGTCTTTGCATAAGACTCCATTGACACCCCCTGAGAGCTGGGAATACCCTACCATGATTGTTTAAATAGTACTCCCGACTACCACTCCCCACAGTAGGTATTTGAGAGAAAATGAAAGGAATATTTATAGTTATGTTGTCACTTAAGCATGTAAATATTTATCACTGTTAAATACGATTAAAATTACAACAGTAACACATCCATCTTCGTGTGCAGGAATGAGCAAGAACTTGGGACGTGTAGTCAGTTTCTCCTTTCTTCTTACAATTTGATGGATAGTCATGTTATGGTAGTAGTTTGAGTGGGAATGCCCCCTGTATGCTCAGGTATTTAGATACTTACCCTCTGGTTATTGGGGCTGTTTGGGGAGGTTTAGGAGGTACAGCCTCATTGGAGGAAATGCATCTATGGGAAGGAACTTTGAAAGTTTATAGTCTCATGCAACCTCTAGTTCACTCTTTCTATTTCATGACTGTGGCTAAGGATACAAGTTCTGAGCTTCCTGTTTCAGCCACAGTACCTGCCTGCTGCCATGCCGTCCCACCATGCTGGCCTCTTCTCTCCCTGGAACTGTAAGCTCAAATAAGCTCCTTCTTTCGTGCATTGCTTTTGTTCATGGTGCTTTATTACAACAGAAAAGTGACAAACACACATGGCAATATCCAAACAGTACTTGGAGACTGGAGGTTGTGACAAGGAAGAGGTAGAATTCCTGATGTGGGCGACTGTCATAGTTGCTTCACTAGAGTCAACTTTACAATTTCTTCAGAATGACATATTCTGATTATTCGTCCCTTCTCCAATATCAGTGAGGAAGGGCCCTTTCCTTGGGATGGAGGGAAAAACTTGGCCTTGGGCTTGCTGTTTTTATCAAAGTTATATGATTTACCAAAAAGGGGTGGGAAAGCCTGGCTTACAAAAATTTAGATTGATTTGATAGAAAAATGCAATTTTTAGTAGAAATTCTTTGTTCTGAGACAGGGTCTCAGTATGTAGGCTTGGCTGGCCAAAAACTTGCTACGTAGACCAGTCTGGCCTCAAATCATAAGGATCCACTTGGCTCTGTTTCTCCAGTGCTGGGATTAAAAGTCTTTTCTACCTTTGTGGCCCTGCAATCATTCTTTTGCTGAGGTATCGTCCTGATAATTTTTTGAATGGACAACAAGGACCTTTTACTTGACAAAAAAAAAAAAAAAAAAAAAAAAAAAAAAAACAGGGAGGGTGTGTCTGCACAGCTCATGGCATCAGCTCGGCCATGTCACATCCATGGCGCTACCACGAGGTGAAAAGAGATGTACCACAGACAGGCCTTGAGGGCAGCATTGGGCCTCTTTTCATTTGGCAAAGTGAACTGATTGCTAGTTGCCTCTGAAACAGAGGACCCTTGAGGTACATGCGCTACCTTGTACTTGGATGAAGACATACGTTCAGGATGTGTTCAAGGAATTCCCTCAGCCCTCAACAAAAGAAATCATAAATGAGGGGATGTAGTTTGTGTCCCTACTCCTCAGTTACTCTTCACCCTTGGAAGACTGTCCTGGGAAAGAAAAAGTCCTAGACTCTATTGGATTTTAATAGAATATTTGAACCAATCAACCATCAAGCAGAATAGCAACCAATCAATTAATTAAGGGAAAAACCAAGCACAGATTCATCAAAGCCACTATTTTGCTTCCTAATTACTACTCATAATCACTGTGCTGGGTGGTTTCTTCCTCCAAATTCATCAAGGTCTGATTTAATTGTCATAAAAAAGCCTGAATAGAAAATTAACATTGTGAGACATTCCAGGCACATTGGTTCAGAGCAGAAATGATGAGGCTTGCCTTCCGTCTTAGGTGAGGACAATCAAAGTTACCGATCAGTTTGCGATAATTTGTATAGCAACTCCTGTGGTCTGCATTTCCATGTCATAAATATGAGTATTTGGTTGGGGGAGGCCCTATGTTTTCTTTTGTAATTACTGCACGGACCAAATCTTTTCCCATAACAGCTGTAGCATGCTGGATGACATTTGCTAGCTAGTACTGCCTTGGTTTTTCAAAGACTGCTTCTTTTGCTGAATGAAGTTACCCTGAATCAAATAAATATGTTTGAATGACTGAGGGGGAAAATGTAAATTTATCACTATGTATGGTAGACATAGACATATCAAAGGGTTTCCTTTTTAGTTTTTGTTTGTTTAGTTGTGGTTTTGGTCTAGATTGAAATAGAAACCTTAAGAATTCATAAATGCTCTTTTTAAAATATTTATTTATTACTTCAGGTTACATCTCCATCTCAGTGTCCTCTTTAGGCCCCTTCCAGTCCTGCCCTCCCACCCTCTACCACCTATCCCTTCCATCCCACTCCTCTGGAGTGGAGTATCCCTACTTAACAGTCCTCCACCCCAGTTCAGCAGTCATATGAGGGCAAAGAACCTCCTCATACACTGGGGGCCTACAAGGCAGCACCACTAGGGCAAAGTGTCTCATCGATAGGAAACAAAGTCTATGTTCCTGTTCCCCTTGGTGCATTGGTTGTAGTATAGTTATCCTGTACTATATGGCTAAAATCCAACTATAAGTGAATAGATCCCATGTACATCCTTCTGAGTCTGGGTTAGCTCACTCAGGATGAGCTTCTCTAGTTCCATCCATTTGACTGTAAATTGCAGATTTTCATTGTTTCTGATGGCTGAGTAGTGTTCCATTGTGTAGATGTAACACAGTTTTTTTTTTTAATCTATTCCCTGGTTGAGGGACATTTGGGTTGTTTCCTGTTTCTAGCTATTACAAATAAGGCTGTTATGAACATAGATGAGGAAACTTCCTTGTGATTTGGTGAGGAATCATTTGGATGTATACCCAGAAGTGGTATGGCTGGGTCTTGAGGTAAAGCTATTCCAAGTTTTCTAAGATATCACCAGGCCAGACTGACTTCCATAGTAACTGTACAAGCTTGCACTCTGACCAGCAACAGAGTAGTGTTCCCCTTTCTCCACAACCCAGCATGTGCTGTCGTTTGAGCTTTTGATCCTATCCATTCTGACAGGTGTGAGATGGAATCTCAGACTCCTCTTGAGTTGCATTTCTCTAATGATTAAGGATGCTGAACATTTCTTCAAGTGTCTCTCAGCCATTAGGGATGCCTCCTTTGTGAATTCTCTGTTTAGCTCTGTTGCCTATTTTTTTATTGGATTATTTGGTTTCTTGGCATTTAATTTCTTGAACTCTTTATAAATTTTGGATATTAGCCCTCTGTCAGATGTGGGGTTGGTGAAGATTTTTTTCCCAATCTGTAGTTTGCCATTTTGTTGGAATGACAGTGTCTTTTGCCTTACAGAAGCTTTCTAGTTTCATGAGGTCCCATTTATTGATTGTTGGTCTTAGATCCTGAGCTGTTGGTGTTCTGTTGAGGAAGTTGTCACCTGTGCCAATGATTTCGAGGGTTTTTCTTACTTTCTGTTCTAGTGGATTTAGTGTGTCTGGCCTTATGTTAAGGTCTTTGATCCACTTGGACTTAAGTTTTGTACAATGTGATAAGTATGGGTCTAATTTAATTCTTTTACATGTGGACTTCCAGATGGACCAGTACCATTTTTTGAAGATGCTGTCCTTTTTCCATTGTAAGGTTTTGGCTTCTTTGAAAAAAATTAAGTGACCATAGGTGTGGGTTCATTTCTGAGTCTTCAATTTGATTCCATTGATCCACTGGTCTGTTTCTATACCAGTACCATGCTGTTTTTAATGCTATTGCTCTGGAGTACAGCTTGAAATCTGGGATGGTAATACCTCCAGATGTTTTTTATTGTACAGGATTGATTTAGCTATTCTGGGTTTTTTGTTATTCTATATGAAGGTGAGAATTGCTTTTTCTAGGTCTATAAAGAATTGTTGGTATTTTGATAGGAATTGCATTGAATCTGTATATTGCTTTCGGCAGAATGGCTGTTTTTATTATGTTGATCCTACTTATCCATGAGCATGGGAGATCTTCCCATCTTCTGATGGCTTCTCCTTCTTCTCAGCACTGCATGGACCCTTCTCCAAAATTGACCATATCATTGGACACAAAGAATGCCTCAACAGATACAAGAAAATTGAAATAACCCCTTGTATCTTATAAGACCACCATGGGTTAAAGCTGTACTTCAACAACAACAGAAATAACATAAAGCCTACACACTCATGGAAACTGAACAACTCTTTACTGGATGACTACTCGATCAGGGAAGAAATAAAGAAGGAAATCAAAGACTTCTTAAAATCCAATGAAAATGAAGGCACAACATACCCAAACCTATGGGACACATTGAAAGCAGTGCTACGAGGAAAGTTCATAGCACTGAGTTCCTTCAAAAAGAAAATTGGGACAGCTCATATTTGTGAATTAACAGCTGAACTGGAAAAACTGGAAAAAAAAAAAGCAAATACTCCCAAGAGAGCAGAAGGCAGGAAATCATCAAACTTAGGGCTGAAATCAACAACTTAGAAACAAAAAGAACAATACAAAAATCAATGAAATCAAGAGTTGGTTCTTTGAGAAAATCAACAAAATAGAAACATTCTTAGCCAAATTAACTAAAAGGCAGAGGGAAAAAACCCAAATCAACAAAAACAGAAATGAAAAGGGAGAAATAACAACAGACATTGAGGAAATCCGGAGAATCTTTAGGTCCTACTTAAAAAATCTATATTCCACTTGAAAACCTAAACGAAATGGACAATTTTCTTGATAGATTCCACCTACCAAAGTTAAATCAAGATCAGGTTAACAGATTAAACAGCCCTATAACTCCTAAGGAAATAGAAACAGTCATTATAAATCTCCCAACCAAAAAAAGTCCAGGGCCAGATGGTTTCAGCACAGAATTCTACCAGACATTCAAAGAAGAGCTAATACCAATACTTTTCAAACTCTTCCACAAAATAGAATCAGAAGGAACTCTGCCAAACTATTCTACTAGACCACAGTTACCACAATTCCTAAACCACACAAAGACCCAACAAAGAAAGAACTTCAGACCAATCTTCCTCATGAACATAGATGCAAAAATACTTATTAAAATACTGGCAAACCAAATCCAAGAACACATCAAAAGCATCATACACCATGATCAAGTAGGCTTCATCCCAGGAATGCAAGGATGGTTCAACATATGAAAATCCATCAACATAATTCACCATATAAACAAGCTGAAAGAAAAACAAAACAAAACACACGATCATCTTGCTAGATGCTGAAAAAGCATTTGACGAAATCCAACACCACTTCATGCTAAAAGTTCTGGAGAGGACAGGCATACAAGGACCATACCTAGAATTAATAAAGGTGATATACAGCAAGCCTGTAGCCAACATCAAATTAAATGGAGAGAAACTTGAAGCATTTCCTCTAAACTCAGGCACAAGACAAGGATGTCCACTTTCACCATATCTCTTCAACATAGTACTTGAAGTTCTTGCTAGAGCAATAAGACAGCTAAAGGAGATCAAGGGGATACAAATTGGAAACAAAGAAGTCAAATTATCCCTATTTGCAGACCATATGATAGCATACATAAGCCACCCCAAAAATTTCACCAGAGAACTCTTACAGCTGATAAACACCTTCAGCAAGGTGGCTGGATACAAAATTAATTTAAAAAAATCACAAGCCCTTCTTTATACAACAAAGAAATGGGCTGAGAAAGAAATTAGGGAAACAACACCTTTCACAACAGCCACAAACAATATAAAATACCTGGGGGTAACTCTAACCAAGCAAGTGAAAGACCTGTATGACAAGAACTTTAAGTCCTTGAAGAAAAAAAATTAAATGCTGTCTTTTTAAGACCCTCTTCCATCAGTCTCCTCTTGCCCCAGGCACTGACTGGCCTGCTGGTCTGAGTGCCAAGATACCTCACACCAGCTGGGGAGAGGACATGCCCCTGATTTCTCTTTCTCCACTCCTGCTACCTCCTGCTGCACAGTGCTTTCTTTATTCTGAAGCCAAGGTGATGCCTTGCAATCTAAATTTAATCATGTCATTTCCTTTGCCTGTAGCCTCTGTGGCTCCTCATCATATTTAAGAAAAAGCCCAAATATTTATGGCTATAAAGCCAAAAATGAGTCTCTCTTTGTCTCTCTCTACATCTCTGTCTCTCTCTACAAGTGGAAATGACTTATACCATTGCCCTGACTTTCCACCATCCCTCATCAAAACATATACATTTTTGTGCACATTCATAACACACATACACACACACACACACACACACAAATATTATTAAGCAGTTGCAAGAAGATGGAGTAATGAACACAAAGGACCTGAAAGGTGATTTGCTCTGTCTCGGAATCTCTTCCCAAACCTGTAGTTCTCAAATCTTAGCTGCACAGAATTATATTATTTTAGCCTCTTGAGTTCAGTGGAATGTGTTTTCACACCCCTGCTGAATTCTGGAAGTTGGAATAGTAGCAAACCTTGTATGAATAGCGTGCTTTCCCCCATACACATATACTTGTATAAAATTTCATAACTAAACTGGTCAGAGGATGAGAGTAATGACAATGGCTACTACCAATACAACAGGACAATTACACCAATATACTATAATAAAAGTTATGTGGTATGTTTTCTCTTTCCGCCATCTATCTTATGGTTCTGTACATTTCTTCACTGTCATGGTGTAAGATTCTACAATGGTAACCTGCTGTGAGCTGACTGGCATAGAGTTAGGGTATAACTCTATTGTTGGCAGCACCATTCCTTAGGCTAAGCTTTGAATTGTAGCTGTCATGCTTCACCATTTGATCGATAAGCATATTGGCCGAGTGGCTAATCGGTACCAAGTATAATGTGGATGTGTGGCAAAGCAGGATAGCTCATGTTCCAGTTGGGACGGAGTGGACTAGCATAAGGTTTCACCATACTGTTCAAATTTGTATATGATTTAAAGCCCATAGTTTTGCTGGGTATGGTACCTCATGCCTTTCATCCCAGCAGTTGGGAGGCAGAGGCAGGCAGATCTCTGTAGGTTCAAGACCAGCCTGGTCTACAAAGTGAGTTTAAGGACAGCCAGGTCTACACAGGGAAATTCTGTCTTGAAAAACCAAATGAAAAAAAAAGGAAAAAGCCCATAAGTTATTTATGAATTTTCTGTGTAAGTCTTCAGACACCTGTTGAATGGCACTGTGTGTAGGGCCCAGTTTAAACTGGTTTTACAAAAAATAATTCTAAGCTCATTTCCAGATATTTAGATTCACGTCCACATGGATCAAAAAAGAAAATGGTCAGGCCAGGCCATGTCTCTGTCTTTCACCTCATTATTCAACTTTCTACTCTTGTTGCGAACAGTTTTCTCCATTCATCCAGTGATAGTGATGAACTTTATGTCCATCAAATTTGTATTCCTTACAATTACAATACATAAAATTTTCTCTCTCATTGTTTCCAAAACAAATAACCAGAGTAGGAAGTGCAGTTGTACTAGTTAGTTTTTAACCGTCAGCTTGACATAACCTAGAATTGACTGGGAAAATAGTCTTAAATGAGCAGTTATCTATGACAGTTGGGCTGGGGACTGGTCAGTGAGGGAAGGTGAATTTGATTGTTAATTAATATGGGAGGATGTAGCCCACTGTGGGCAGCACCATTCTCTAGGCTGTGTCTTTAATCATATGAGGAAGAAAGTTAGCAAAAAGCATGCCAGGATCCATGTGTTTATCCTATCTGTTCTTGAATGCAGCTATGGTTTGAGTCCCTGCCTTCACCAAAATGGACTGTATCCCGGATTATAAGTCAAATAAACCCTTCCTTTCCTAAGTTACTTGTTAGACGATTTTACCACAGCAACAGAAACGAGACTAGGAAGCAGCTAATATTTTTTTAACACATCAACAAGTTTAATTAGGCATATGGGGAAAGGTGGCACATTTCTATACTATGGTGGCATATTTCTACACTATACAAATAGAAAATATAATGCTAAATATAAAAAAAAAGAATTATGGGCTGGAGAGATGGCTCAGCGGTTAAGAGCACCAGCTGCTCTTCCAGAGGTCATGAGTTCAATTCCCAGCAACCACATGGTGGCTCACAACCATCCATAATGAAATCTGGTGCCCTCTTCTGGCCTGCAGATATACCTGCAGACACAACACTGTATACATAATAAATAAATCTTTAAAAAAAAAAAAAAAAGAATTAGACAATGAAACCCTCAACATTTTGATAGACTATCTTTTGTGGCTTTAGACTCTCTCCTGGACAAGATTATGCAGTTTCAAGAGGAGTTCACTGTACTTAACTTTTCTTAGAAAACTGAGATTTAACAATGTTGTATAAGCTATACAAGTTTACTCGGCTAACAAGAAACAGAACCAGGTGTATAAATCAGTCAGTAAAATATAATATTTTATGAATTCCTCCCTGGGCTGGGATAAGTATTATGGAGGGGCCAGTGTTTACTCCATAGGGAAGGTATATCTCATTGGAAGCCCATCACTTACCTCATTGGCAGACAGAAAAATGGATCTTGGGAGAAGGTATATATGTGTTTTCTAAAGTTATGGCTTGAGATGTTACATTAAGACATTAAACAGGGCACCAAGTGATTTTTCTTTGGACCCCAGTTGCCTTACAAAAGAGAAGCATTGTTACCTCCAAAGATGGTGGTGGTAGGAGATGCTCCCAGCCTCTAAGCCCTCATTATAAAGCCTTCACTCCATCATCAGGGTGTGCTGGTCTGAATTTACCATGAAGGGTCTCCAACACATATTTTGAAGAGGCTATTTCCCAGGACCTACCCTGAAATGTCTGTAAAAAGCTTGAATGATTGCCTCTTGCTTCCATGGTGACAGAGGGAGTGGGCTGGCCATCTAGTGCTCATCAGGGAATGGTGAATGGCTTTGGCCTTATTTTCCTGAGGAGATACCCAACCAATTGGTGCTATTGTATCTTACCACTTCAGATGGTCTCCTGCCTCCCAGAATATAACTGGATTGAATTTCCATAAAAAAGAAGAGTCCTTCCATAGCTTGACAGAAGCCCTCCTTGAAGTTATCCACCAATGTAGTCTGCCCATAAATGAAAATTTCCCTTTGATGCCTTTGGGAGTTGGCAATGATGGGATTCAGTTTTTGTCTCCCCACCTCTTCTTACCATTTTCCCCTCCTCTCACTTGCATTTAATTTGCTTGTGACTGAGGGAGCCATCATTGATAGAGTTTAGACTCATGCAGGAAGATCCTAGAATCTTCTCTCTTTCTCTTTTTTAAAAAATTGCTGCGTCTAGGAATCCTGAGGGGCAAATATTTCTCCTATAGTTGATTTCTACTCGAATCCCATAAACTTCCTGTCTACAGAGCCATCCTCTGACTTCCCCTTTGGGCTCAGAGCAGGCCGCTTTGGATGGAACATGGCTGTATGTGCGTGTCTGCAGTGAAGTGACCAGGAAGAGATGTGGATGAAAAAACCAGATCTGACTTCTAATACTGGAGAGCCTCTGCTGTCTTGTTCTTCTCTCCTGAGCCCCTGAGCATTGTCTGTGTGCATTTGATCTGACCCCCTATGAGCACAAAGGAAAAGTGTCAAGGAGCTGCACATATGAAGGGCGGGTTTCCAAATTTCATATGTCAGACTGGCTTTAGGAAATTTATGATATGTCATACTCTTCTTGATTTGAGCCAAGGAAAATTTTCCAAAGGACAAAGTTTGTAAATATTATGTCTGGGTTCCATCCTCTCTCCCCCCTCCCTCTCTCTCTGTATGTGTGTGTCTGTCTGTCTGTATCTGATTAAGCTGTAAGGACTATGCTCTCACAAGCAGGATTGATACGGTCATTAAAAAAGAAAATTTCGGAGAGCTACCTGGTCCCTCTGTGACTTTTGCCTTATGATAACACATTTATTCCCATCCCCTCTGAAAGGTACAGTAACAAGCTTCCATTTAGGAAAAAGAGAAGAGCCCTCACTAGATGGCATGTATGCCTGGCCCTTCCATCTCTCCTTACATGAGAGGACCAGTGGACAGAGCCATTCAAGCAGAAAGGGTCTCAGCAGACACTCAGCTTGCTAGCACCCTGGATGTGCACCTCTTTGTCTCCAGAATAGTGGCATTTCTACTCTACCTTACCTACTACTAGGTGCTTAGTTGTAGCAGCACAACAGACTAAGACATGTTATATTCCTCCAGATACAACCTCCAAGGAGAACACTTTAAAAATGTCACTTACTTCAAGACATCATTTTGAAATAAGACCATGTTAAGCTATAAAGTGTGAACATTTGAGATTAACTTCCTTTCTTCATTTAGAACCAGTTCCTTGTGAAAACATCCAGTGGAAAGATTGATGACTAGGAACATCTCATGGGAAGATTTATTCTGAAAGTTCAGGGTTGGGCAGATGCTGACAAAGTCACATTACTAGTTCGGAAGAAGAATTCTGCTTGTTGCGAAGGAGTTTTCAACATGAATAAATCTACATTCAGTAAGGGATGACAACATTGGTTTATACAACAGCTTTATTTTATATGGCCACATTCACACAAAAGCCTGCCAACTGATGGGTTATCAACTGCTGTAAACAATGAACATGACTTTGTTTCATCCAGCATTAGGCAATTTTTGTGAACTTTCTGCATGCTAGGACTTGAGCTGTACCCTGGGCCTGTAACACTGACCAAGACAAAGGTCTTTGCTCTTCTGCATCAGAGGGGAATGAATGATGGATGCATAAGGATGTCTGAATCCTAAGCCCTTGACTTGTGAGTGCTCCTCAAATTCTAGAAAGAAATTTGCAGATGGGATTAAGTTGAAAACTTCAATACAGAGAAATTGTCTAATCAAGGTCATTTGAGTCATTTATAGGTTATATGACAATGGAAGTGATAGGTTGGTATAGGTTGAGGAAGTGGTCATAAGTCATGGAATGTGGATGTCTTTTAGAAACTGAAGAATGTGAGCATGCTTCCCTGAGCTCTCCACAGTGAACTCATACTTCTGACATCTTGATTTTAGACTTCTGGTCTCCAGAAATGTGAAAGAATAAGATCCTATTGTTTAAAGCCACTGAGTTTATAACAGTGGGTTACAACAGTA
>CAJQZJ010021608.1:0-11701 GCA_907164525.1 Lophiomys imhausi | reverse complement strand
TGTGTGTGTGTGTGTGTGTGTGTGTGTGTGTGTGTGTGTGTGTGTGTAGCACTGGCTATCCTGGAATTCATTCTGTAGACCAGGCTCACGTTAAAATAACAGAGATCTGCCTGCCTCTGCCTCCCAAGGGATGGGATTAAATGCATACACCACCAAGCCTGGTCACATTCAAACTGCTATGTGGGTGCTGAGATTTCATTACAGACAGTTTCGAACTGCAATGTGGGTGCTGGATTTTGAACCTGGGTCCTTTGGAAGAACAGCCCAGTGCTCTTAACCATCTAGCCATCTCTCCAGCCCCCAAACATTTTTAAAATGAGGGGCTTTTTTGTTTGTTTGTTTTGTTTGTTTATTTATTTGCAAAGAAAGCAGTTTTTTTGTGCTTATAGCTTTTAGGAGGTCTATGTTGAGGAAACTTGTCAAGGCATACAATGTCATAGAGTAAAACTCCACACCACACAGACAGGAAACAAAATGTAAGAAGAAGAAACTGCAGTCAAATGCTTTACCACTGAGCTACACTTCCAACACAAAACCTTTGACCCAAAATTTACCATTCCTACAAGATGTGCAGAGATGGGGATGGAACAGAAATTGATGGAATGGTCAACCAATGACTGACTCAACTTGAGACTAACCACATGGGAGAAAGAACCCCTTACACTATGAATGATACTATGCTACGCTTGTAGACAGGAGCCTAGCATGAATGTCCTCTGGGAGGCACCACCCAGCAATGGATCAAAACAGATGCTGAGACCACAGTCAAACATTAGAAGGAGATATAGGAGTGTATGAAAGCATTGGGGGGAAGGATAGAGGGACAACTCAAAGGGGACTAGAACTCCACAAGAAGACCAACAGAGTTAACTGACCTCGTCCCATGGGGACTCACAGAGACTGAACCACCAAATAAAGAGTATGCATGGACTGGACCTAAGCCACCTACCTTTAAAGAGTTGATGGGAAGCATGGTCCTCACACAGTTCCCCTGGCAATTGGAGCAGTGACTGTCTCTTTCATAGACTCTGTTGCTTGCTGCTGGATCAACTTTACCCTAGACGGGCTGCCTTGTCTGGCCTCACTGGAAGATGATGCACCTAGTCCTGATGCAACTTGAAGTGCTGGGGTGGATTGATGGGGGATTTCCCTTCTCTGAGAAGAAGGGGAGGGGAGAATGGGGGAAGAGGGTGAGAGAGTGGGACTGACAGGAGAGGAAGGAGGGGGCATGCCTGCATGCCTCCTGAATCAGCGTGTATTCCTGAGGTAAAAAAGGAATGAATATCAGTAAGTACAATGTCATTTTACAACTGACTTGCCTATCATTCTGCTTTCCATTACTTCCCAGTGTCATCAAATAATTATGGGTGGCTTTTAGTTGATCTACTATTCACACTTTATTTTTATTTTTTCTAAATAGTTTAGATGATTACATTTTGATTTCATTATTGGTAGCTGGATTCCTGCGAATGCTTTTAATCTTTTCATATATCTTTACTTCTAAGAATTTTTATTTGAATATTTTAATATTTTGTTGAGTTCTTTGCCACATGCTATAGTCATACCTTATTTAATCTCATTTCTTTAAATGCTTTTTGATTGTTTTATTTTTAATCTAAATATTTTCTATACATTTTGTTTCTGATATTTATGTTCTTTCTTTTTTTTCTACACCTTAAAATGGATATATGTTTATTATGTTAAAATATTTTAGAGTATGTACATATTTTAAAAACAAAACCAATAGATTTATTTATTTTTTTGTTTCTTATTTTTTTATTAAATACTTTATTTTTTTTCTTCAAGTTACATCTCAGTCACAAACCCTTCCCAGTTCCCCCTTCCTGTCCAAACCTTCCACCCTCTTCCCCCCAACACCTTCCCCTTTCAGTCCAACAAATGGTTCCTTCTCCAATTACAGTAAATGCTATACAAAACAACAGAAATAAATATGCCACATTTATGAGTGTTAAATGGCCCAGTATACATTCCCAATGTCCAGTTTATACATATTTGGCCCCTGACTTTAACCTTCTACCATCTAACCATCTCCATGAATTTAAAGTTCTATAACTGACTTAGCTTTCATACTAACTTGCATCACTATTATAACCATCTTCTTAGATCTAGAACACCCTCTTGATTCCTAAACAACTCAAAATTTAACTATGAGACTCTAGCTGTCTATTCTTCAACCACCTCAGAGACCTGAGAGGGATAAATATATCTGATTATATAGGAAGTGCAGGGCCTGCAGCTTTCAATACTAAGAAATGACAAACCAGTGACTGCCTGGACAGTTCCCCTTTTCTCTCCACACATTCCAGCATCAGTCTTCAGCCTTTTGGTTCTGTTTCTCTGACAGACATTGATTGTAGAGCAGGAATTATGAAGGACTTACCTAACCTGTCTTGGCAGAGCTAGGCTGTCGACTTCCCTGCTACCAAGTTTTGTCCTTTTTGGACAGCAGTCTGTCTGCAGTTGAAGCAAGGAGTTTTTTCATGCCAAGAGATAGGCTTGTCACTAATTCAACCATCTCACACTGGAGATTTTTCGATACTTATCTTCTACTTGGAGTAGAATAGGGGGTGCTGTCAGGAGCTGGTATGTCTCGATATGAAAAAAAATCTTAATTTAAGATAACGTCTTTGAATGCCATATTCTGCAGATCTCTTGGGGTTTTTGAAGATGCCCTGTCCGTCTCTTGTATTTAGATAAGCAAATGTTGCTTGTCTCTTAACAACTTGATTACTGAGTAGCTTAGAGAATATCTGTGATAGACTGTCATAGTAGCTAACAAGGTGACATGCATGCATGACTAGGAGTTTGTTTTTCTTAACTATCCTAAACAGTTTTAGATGGTTGGTATCAAGAGGCCAGAGCTTCACATTTTATTTTTAAGTATCTCTAGGTATGATACCATTAGGAAGTGTTACCTTTAATTTTGTATCAATATACAAAGATCTATCAAATTGTGGATAAATATACTCTTAATTTTGTATCAATATAAAAAAATCAATGCCTCTGTAGCCCAATACAATCTTAATATTACGTCCATATACAAGGGTCAATACCATTGTGGCCAATTATAATCTTAATTTTGTATCAATATACAAAGATCAATTTCTTGATTGCTTTTGACGACAGTTTTAACTAGGATAGCTTGTTTCTTTTTGCAATTTTATTATTTATTTGTAACCTCAAATTTGTTCAAATTATTAAGAAAGTTGAGGTCTTGGAAAGAGAAAAACGAATGTTTTTGAATATATGTGGGTATGCATTCCTTTTACTGAGCTATGGCATTCCACTGACTTTTCATATATCATTTCATTTAGGATCAGGGTTACACATCTGAGACAGAAAACCCAAAATCATGATGACAAAAACCAAACTGGTCTTGTTTCATACCATATAAAAGCTATGTAGATGAAGACAGAGCAAGTCTATTACACAATTCACAAAATGGTTGCCTCACTATTATTGTCCAAAAGTCCTTAGTCTGTGTCTCCTACATATTTGCCCCAGTTATATTTACTTTTTTAATTTTCTTTGAGAAATTTACATACAAGAGGAGGCCTAAACTCATTTAGCTAAACACACATACATTAAAGAAAATACAGAAAAATCATTCTATTTGTCAGAAAACAGATGTCCAGCTAAGACTAAAAGTTTTATTACCATAAGTTTTCTATAATCTTTAATAAGAGGACATAATGCCATAAAACAATAATGACCCTACATTATAATTTTATTAATTGAACACTATTTCTTCACTTTAATCCTATAGTTGATAGTTTTCAATGTCATCCATATATATGCTCATATTTTTTTCTGAGTGAATAACTGTTTTTTTTACTTGTTAAAGAATTACAAGGTTTTTCAGTCCCTTCTAGTATTTTACATGACTCAACTTAAAAAGGTAAGCTATGAGAATTTACAACATGCTATTAATATATTCTATTTAAGTTATTATGTTGGTGTCTGAATCAAAATTGAACTTTTAAATGACTCCATGGTCTGCTTATAAAATCTGCAAGAATATTTTAAAATCATACTCATTCAAATACATTTTGTTTTATTATTTTGTGTACATAAAATATAAAGCCAATTTCTTTCCATAGGTACTTTCATGTATATTTCTGGTAGTGAAATACAATGTTGTCATCTAGATCAGTATTCATGGATGACAGCTTTTTATGACCACTTTTATTAGGTACCTCTCAAGGTGATGCTATGAATCTCATGAGGAATAATAAGCTGGTGGACTATAAGTAGGAAATGAAGCATAGGAAGTTCGACTGTCTTACTGAAGGTAACAAATCAGGAGAAAATATTAAAATAGTTTCAGCATTCATCATCAAGACACGGAAGCCTTTCTTTAGAGATTTACAATAGTATCTAAAACTCTCAAAAAAGCTTTCTCCCTGAGGATCTCAGTAGCCTAATTGTGAAATTCTGTTAGCATCTTAAATATTTGCCTTTGATCATTTTTTTAAGTTTGCATATCCTACACACTCATTCCAGTTGCTTACAACTTTTCACAGAAGAGACACACAAAGTTATAATGAACGTCTTTGTGATTCTTTAATTTTCTTATAGCTATTAATTTATCATACTTAATTACCTGTTTTCTGCAATTACTTTAACAATGTATGTTGTGCTGGTAGTAGTGGTTGATGACAGGCTAAGTCTTGTAAATTAATCTCTGTTGTATAGATTTGTAATCATAAAATGTCAAATGTAAGTGTTTAAAAAATGATACTCTGATATGCTAAGAAATATGTCATTCAAACTTACAATAATAAAAATACAACAAGAATGAAGGGAATAACACAAATTATAAGATACATATTTTAAGCATTAAGATAAGATGGATAGCAAGGAACGGTAGTATAGCTTTCATCTCAACACTTGGGAGAAGAAATAAGAAGGATGATGAAGTTAAGGACATCCTGAATTGCTGGGTTGTTTTTTGTCAAGTTGACACAAAATAAAGTTATCTGAAAGGAGAGAACCTAAATTCAGAAAATGTCTCCATAAGATCTGGCTGCAGGACATTTTCTTAATTAATGATTGATGGGAAAGCTACCAGATTATTGTGGATGGTTCTATCCCTGGGTTGATGGTCCTGGGTTCTATAAGAAAGTAGGCTGAACAAACCATGGAGAACAAGTCAGTGAGCATTATCCCTCCATGTCTTTTGCATCAGCTCCTGCCTCCAAGTTCCTGTCCTGTTTGGTCTCCTGGTTTGACTTTCTTCAATGATGAACAGTGATATGGAAGTGTAAGCCAAATAAACTATTTCCTCCCCATCTTGCTTTTTTGGTTATAGTGTTTCATAGCAGCAGGAAAGACCATAACCAAAATACTGAACAATATAAGCACATTTCAGCCCCTCCCAGTCTCACCTTCCTACATTCTCCCACTTTCCACCTATCATACTCCTCCTCTTGGTGGGGTGCCTCTACATATCAGCCTCATTCAGTTCAGCAGTCTTAAGAGGGTTAAGAGCTTCCTCTTCCACTGGGGGACTACATGGCAGCTCCACTAGGGTAAAGTGTAGCACTAACAGGTAAAGAAGTCTATGGTCCTGTTCCTTTGGGTCTGTAAGTTGTAGTATAGTTATCCTGTACTATATGGCTAAAATCCAGTTATAAGTTAATAGATGCCATGTACATTTTTCTGAGTCTGGGTTAGCTCACTCAGGATGAGCTTCTCTAGTTCCATCCATTTGGCAGCAAATTGCATGATGTCCTTGTTTCTGGTAGTTGAGTAGTATTCCATTGTGTAAATGGACCACTGTATTTTTATCCATTCTTTGGTTGAGGGACATCTGGGTTGTTTCCAGTTTCTAGCTATTGCAAATAAAGCTGCTATGAACATTGTTGAGGAGATGTCCTTGTGGTTTGGTGAGGAATCATTTGGATGTATTACAGAGTGGCATGGCTAGGTCTTAAGGTAGAGCTACTACAAGTTTTCTAAGATATCACCAGACTTATTTTCATAGTGGTTGTACAAGTTTGCACTCCTACCAGCAATGGAGGAGTGTTCCCCTTTCTCCGCAGCCTTGCCAGCATGCGTTGTCCTTTGAGTTTTTGATCTTAGCCATTCTGACAGGTGTGTGATGGAATCTCAGAATTGTCTTGAGTTGCATTTCTCTAATGATTAAGGATGCTGAGCATTTATTCAAGTGTCTCTCAGCCATTAGAGATTCCTCCTTTGTGAATTCTCAGTTAACCTCTGTTCCTCATTTTTTGATGGGATTATTTGGTTTCTTGGTGTTTAATTTATTGAGTTCTTTATAAATATTGGATATTAGCCCTCTGCCAGATATGGGGTTGGTAAAGATCTTTTCCCAATCTGTAGGCTGCCATTTTTTCTAATGACAGTGTCCTTTGCCTTACAGAAGCTTTTCAGTTTCATAAGGTCCCATTTATTGATTGTTGGTCTTAGAGCCTGAGCTATTGGTGTTCTGTTCAGGAAGTTGTCACCTGTGCCAATGAGTTTGAGGCTTTTTTCTCCACTTTCTCTTCTATTGTATTTAGTATGTCGGGCTTTATGTTAAGGTCTTTGATCCACTTGGACTTATGTTTTGTGCAAGATAATAAGTATAGGTCTATTTGCATTCTTTTACATATCGCCATCGAGTTAGACCAGCACAATTTGTTGAAGATGCTGTCCTTTTTCCATTTCAGAATTAGCAACATAGAATTATAGATGTGCATAGAAATTCCCAAGTAACACTGGACTGTAGCTCAGCAGCATTGCCTTTGCCTACTGAGCATGAACAAAGTCCTGGATTTATTTATTCCAAGTATCTCTCTCTCTCTCTCTCTCTCTCTCTCTCTCTCTCTCTCACACACACACACACACACACAAACACACATACATATGCACACATATGAGCATATCATGTTAAGTAAACATTAGCTTTAAAGGTATTGCAAATATTTAAAATTTTATTTCATGCAAAATGACTTTTAAACAATAAAAACCTATAAATTGCTTTCACAGAGTCTACATTAGAACATGACAAGGTAGTTTATAGTAAAACTAAAATATATTATTGAAGTGTAATTATCAAATAGAAATGAAAATAGATGTTACAATGTAATTGTGTCTTTGAAGAGTCAAATTTGAAGAGATTGCTTTTAAATAAACACTAGCAACTGGAAACAACCAAGATGTCCCTAAACCGAGGAATGGATAAAAAAAAAAAACCTGTGGTACATCTACACAATGGAATAATACTCATCCATCAGAAACAATGAAATCATTCAATTTGCAGCCAAATGGATAGAACTAGAGAAGCTCATCCAGAGTGAGCTAACCCAGACTCAGAAGGACGTACATGGCATCTATTCACTTATAATTGGATTTTAGCCATGTAGTACAGGATAACTATACTACAACCAATGCACCAAAGGGAACAGGAACATAGACTTTGTTTCCTGTCAATGAGACACTTTGCCCTAGTGGTGCTGCCTTGTAGGCCACCAGTGAATGAGGAGGTTCTTGGTCCACATATGACTACTGAACTGGGATGTGGGACAGTTATGTAGGGACACTCCAGTCCAGAGGAGTGGGATGGAAGGGATAGGGGTAGAGGGTGGGAGGGCGGGACTGGGTGTGGTACAAAGAGGGCACTGTGATGAAGAAGTAACCTGAAGTGATAAATATTTTAAAAAATATAGTAGTAAAACAATAAAGTTTAAAAGTGAAGGATTAAAATTAAAATGTCATATATTCAACTCCAAAGAAAATGAATAAATCTAAAGAATGGAAGTATAATAGAATATTAGAGATAACAACAGAAATTAATAAAATAAGAGTTGAGGTTATAATTGAGACAATAAATAGTTGACAGAACTAATAAAGTAGATAAATCTTTGTCAAGGACTGTTAATGAATCAGAGGTAAAGGTAAATATAATTATTTGTCTTAGGAAGTTTTTGTAAGTTAAGATTCACTAGGGACTTGATCAAGGTATATAATACTTTTGATGTGTTCTTTGACTCTGTTTGCAAAAATTTGTTGAGTATTTTAGCATCTATGTTCATAGGTAAGTTGATCTGAAATTATCTTTCTTTGTTGGATCTTTGTGTGGTTTAGGTATTAGGGTGACTATGGCCCCATAGAATGAATTTAGCAGTGTTCCTTATGATTCTATTTTGTGGAAGAGTTTGGAAAGTATTGGTTTTAACTCTTCTTTGAAGGTCTGGTAGAATTGTATGCTGAAACCACCTGGTCCTGGCCTTTTTTTTTTTCTTCCATTGGAAGACTTTTACTGACTGCTTCTATTTCCTTAGGAGTTATAGGAGTGTTTAATTTGTTAATCTGATCTTGATTTTACGTTGGTAGGTGGAATCTATCAAGAAAGTTGTCCATTACACTCAGGTTTGCAAATTTTGTGGAATGCAGATTTTACACCTCATGTGACTAACGAACTGTAATAGCGAGAAACTGGAAACAACCCAGATCTCTCTCAACCAAAGAATGGATAAAAATGCTGTGGTACATTTACATAATGGAATACTACTTAGCTATCAGAAACAAGGAAATAATTCAATTTTCAATCAAATGGATGGAACTAGAAAAGCTCATCATGAGTGAGCTAACAGACTGAGAAAGATACACATGGAATATATTCACTTATAACTGGATTTTAGCCATATAGTATGGGATAACCATCCTACAATCAATAGACCCAAAAGAATAGGAACATGGACTTGGTTACCTGTTAGTGGAACATTCCACCATAGTGGAATGGCCATATATGCCTACTGTGCAAGAGGAAGCTCTTAGACCTCATGTGACTAACAAACTGAGGGGGGATGATACAAGGAGACACCCAACTCCAGAGGCATGGGAAGGGTGGTAAGGGGGTTAGAGGGTAGGAGAGAAGGGGTGGCAATGCAGACATTACAAAGTAATAAATAAATGTTAAAAATAAAACAGAAAAGATACACTAGATAATTTATAAACAGAATACCTGTCAGTTGAATAAAAATCCTCACTAGGAATTTTAAAGATAATTCTATTATGTGTATCTGTGTATCCACAAAACAGCTCACATGCTGCTGGAGATACTGAATGCTTTCTACAGAAAATTATTTTCTGTTGGCTTTCTTTATTTCGAGAGTTTGTGTTGTTTATATGAGTGAACACAAAGAACTTGAGACCAGAAAGCATCAGGAGTACATGAAGAATGATTCTTATTCATATACTTAATTATTCAATTCATACTTAATTGGTAGTTTTCCATACCATCCTTATCCTCATTTCCTGAATGACTTGTCATTCCTTTTCCTTTTCTGGGTGCCTATATTAGTTACTTGACTCATTGCTGAAAAAATACCTGGAAAAAAAGAAAATTATGGATCTAAGATATTATGTTGCTTCACAGTTCAGGGATACAGTCCATCACTATTCAATAGTTATGGAAATAGAAGCTCAAGGCAGTTGTGCACATTATATCGATAGTCAGGAAACAGAATTATTAATGCTAGAGCTCAGCCCTCCTTCTGTTTTTTTGTTGTTGCAGATTTTTTAAAGTTTTGCTTTCATAGAATATATTTTGATAATATACTTTTGCCTCTTCCAGTTCTTCCTAAATCCTCCTCAACTCCTTACTTACCCAACGTATTTTTTTTTTGTTTATTTACTACTTCCTTATGTCTCCATTGACATCTTCTTCCTCCACCCCTCCGGCCCCTCCCTCACACCCTCTACCCTCTCTCCCACCCCTCCCATGCCTCCAGTGTGGGGTGCCTCCATGTATCAGCCCCCTCAGTTCCTTAGTCACATGAAGTCTAAGAGCTTCCTGTTACACAGGAGGCATACATGTCAGTTCTCCTACAGTGGGGTGTACCACTGACAGGTAACCAAGTCCCTGTTCCTGCTCTTTTGGATCTATTGATTATAGAATGGTTATCCTATATTATAATGGTCTATTGATTATAGAATGGTTATCCTATATTATAATGGTTAAAATCCAGTTATAAGTGAATATATGCCATGTGTCTCTTTCTGAGTCTGAGTTAGCTCACTCATGATGAGTTTTTCTACTTCCATCCATTTGGTTGCAAATTGCATGATTTCCTTGTTTCTGATAGCTGAGTAGTATTCCATTGTGTAAATGTACCTCAGATTTTTGTCCATTCTTCAGTGGAAGAACATCTGGGTTTTTCCAGTTTCTAGCTATTACAAATAAAGCTAGTAGGAGCATAATTGAGGAGAAGTCTTTGTGGATTGGTGAGGAATCTTTTGGATATATGCCTAGATGTGGTATGGCTAGGTCTTGAGGTAGAGCTATTGCAAGTTTTCTAAGATACAACCATACTGATTTCCATAGTGGTTGTACAAGTTTGCACTCCTACCAGCAATGGAGGAGTGTTCCCCTTTCTCTGCAGCCTTGCCAGCATATGCTGGCTTTTGAGTTTTTGATCTTAGCCATAGTGAGATGGAATCTCAGAATTGTCTTGGGTTGCATTTCTCTGATGATTAAGGATGCTAAGCATTTCTTCAAGTGTCTCTCAGCCATTTTAGATTTCTCTTTTGTGAATTCTCTGTTTACATCTGTTATCCATTTTTGATTCGGTAACTTGGTTTTCTGGTATTTAATTTCTTGAGTTCTTTATAGATTTTGGATATTAGCCCTCTGTGAGATATGGGGTTGGTGAAGAGGATATCAGAAGATGGAAAGATCTCCCATGTTCATGGATAGGTAGGATCAACATAATAAAATGGCCATCCTACCAAAAGCAATATACAGGTTCAATGCAATTCCCATCAAAACACCAATACAATTCTTTACAGACCTCAAAAGAGTAACTCTCCACTTCATATGAAAAAACAAAAACCCCAGAGTAGCTAAATCAATTCTGTACAATAAAACAACATCTGGAGGTATCACCATCCCTGATTTCAAGCTATACTACAGAGCAATAGTAATAAAGACAGCATGGTACTGGTATAGAAATGGACAAATTGATCAATGGAATAGAACTGACGACCCAGACATAAATCCACACACCTATGGTCACTTAGTTTTTTTACAAAGAAGCCAAAACCATACAATGGAAAAAGGACAGCATCTACAATAAATGGTACTGCTTTAACTGGATGTCAACATGTAAAAGAATGCAAATAGACCCATATTTTTCACCTTGCACAAAACTAAAGTCCAAGTGGATCAAAGACCTTAACATAAAAGCAGACACAGAAAATCTATAGAAGAGAGAGTGGAGAAAAGCCTGGAATTTATTGACACAGGTGACAACTTCCTGAACAGAATACCAATAGCTCAGGACCTAAGACCAACAATCAATACATGGGACATCATGAAACTGAAAAGCTACTGTAAATAAAGGACACTGTCATTAAAACAAAACGGCAACCTACAGATTGTGAAAAGTTCTTCAACTTAGTATTTACACTCCTAGTTTCTCCTTTCTCTCTCTGTCTCAAAACAAAACATGAAAAAAATAAAAACAACAAAAATAATAAACCAAAAAATACCCCCAAACAAAAGCAAACATATAAACATATGCAAACAAAACCTATGAAGTTCTTTTGGTGTTGGCCAACTACTAGTAGGCATGAGGACTACCCTGGATTCACCAGTGACACTCCAGTAAAGAAAAACCCCAGCAGGTACTAATTTCAAACAGATTTTAGGTTAGAAATTTTACTTTGTATC